>MU123753.1:0-209495 GCA_014904935.1 Melanogaster broomeanus | reverse complement strand
CATGTCCTGTCTGCTGAGATATATCCTCGCTGTTGCATTGGCACTCGTAGCATCTCTAGATAAAAGCCTCATTGTTTCCTTTGTCATTTTTATAGACATTGCATTCCTTTGCATGCTCGTTTTGATTATTTGTGTTTTCTTGATGTCAATGTCAAGTGCTCTTCTCGTTCAATGGACATAGGTGGACATAGTTTCTTTGCATCTTGTGGTGGATGTTGAAACCTGATCTGAACTGGAGCTGTATGTCTACAAGCTCAGAGCTTTGCAAACGATGCATCGATGAGGAGTGAGTACTTCCATCTCCAAACATGCAACCCCCTAACTTAAAGTAAAACATCGAGGCACTGTAAGATAGGAATCACACCTGAGACACAGACGGATTGGTCAGGCTGACAAATTGGGAACAAACCCGAAAACACATTGCATCTGGGTTATCAAAAATGTAGTACAACATACAGTGTACACCCACTCCTTGACACAGCCCCAAAGGCTGACACACTGACCCCAAACTCACTTGTTCTTGCAGTTCGGAGCTAGGAATATTAGATATGGGTTCTACATGATCCATCCATGACGTCTATAAAAAATATTGTGTCCCAGAGCAGCCGATCTTTGATTACACTCCAATGAATGCCAGAAATGATGGTCTTCAGACTATCAACAACTTTTTACAGCCACCTCACATCAGAAACACTTGAAAAACTTTAATATTGAAGGTGGGGTGACATGAAGGGTGGTGTTGACAGCCCTTTGGACAACTTTCGAGCATGATTACACCAACATTAAAATACCTGGGAAGTAAAGAAGCCAAATGACGCTCAAAGTGTGACACAGTCCAGAATAGGGGCGTGGGAAGCTTCCTAACACGTCAAACATGATCTTGGTCAACACATTTCATCTCGCCTCGCGTGATGCGTCTTCTGGCCCTTCTGCCGGCATTCCCCTCCTAAAATGGTCTATCATGCGAAATCTGATATGGCAAAGAAGCTGGAGAAGTGCCGTGAACGCCAAGAATGGATGGAAGCTGCTGTGGCTACCTATTCCAAGGAGCAGGAGAAACCTGAGGTCGAACGCCGTGGTTTGCATCCTATTGCAAAGGACCATGGAGTCTCTTTTAAGACACTCTCACGAAGGTTTCGTAACGAGCAGTCCATTGCACAATTTAATACTACCAAGCAAAGGCTGACTCTTGCAGAGGAAAAGGTTATTGTTGACTTCACCATCGCATCGGCAGACTGTGGCATTCCACTTAGTCACCAAATGGTCACAAATGCAGCAAATGAGATCCTTCGGGCTTGATTAGGAGTGAATGTCAAAGAAGTCGGTCATAATTGGTGTCAACGCTTCCTCACACGGCATCGAGACCAGCTCCAAACTCATTGGAGCAAACCCCTCGATATGCAACATGCCCAGGCACTGAACCCAGCAACTGTGAATCACTGGTTCGATCTGCTCGAGAAGCACGTAGTCAAAGGAAAGGATGGGGAGGACATTCAGGGCAGTAATATTTATGCCATGGACGAGACTGGCAACACCCCTGGTGATCAGGGCATCCATTGTGTCATCGGGTGACGAGGAACAAAGACACAGCACAAGCAGGGAGGTGCAGATCGTGAAAATATCACTTCCATTGTCACTATATGTGCTGATGGTACGGTGCTGCCGCCAACCATCATATTCAAGGGGAAAAACTTCATGAAAAAGTGGGGTCAAAATAATGTTGCTCACGCATCGTAAGTTCAATCAAAATCATGTGAGCTGTATCTACTGAACTGACCACAATATAGTCTCACAATCTCTGAGAAGGGTTGGACTGATGGTCAGTTGGCCTTGGAATGGCTTCACGATATGTTCGATGCGAGTACAAAGGAAAAGGCAGCTGGCTGCATGCGAATCCTGATCCTAGATGGCCACAGCTCACACTACACCCCTGCTTTCCTTCGCTATGCTCGAAACAACAATATTGAGATCCTTGGCTATCCACCACACTGCACCCATGCTCTCCAGGGTCTTGACGTTGTGTGTTTCACCAAGTTCAAGAAGACCTGGAAAGCCGAAGTGACTGGCTACGAGATGCTTTACCAGAACAAGGTCGACAAAGGGAGCTTCATCGAGGTCTTTGGCACAGCCTTCCTGAAGACATTCACACCTGAACTCATCCAGTCCGCTTTCGCAGCTACTGGAATCTACCCATTCAACCGTAACGTCATTGCAGAATGTCAGATGGCCCCTAGTACGACAATGTCCATAAATGCAACATTTCCACTCCCCCAAACGAGCCCTGTTCACACAATGATGGCAGCTTTTTGCTATCATAAGCCAACAATGCTGGAGGCTTCACCAAGCACCCACATGCAAGCCAACAGTCAGCGGGATGGTACACCAACAACCCCCACACGTACTCGAGTCCTCGATGCAGACATTGATCCATCTTTGTATACTCCTTCGAAATGGATGCGCTTGATGACAGCAGCCATGGCACGCACGTCATCGGGAAGCTTTCTGGTCTCGAAAGACCCTGTTACATCAGCGAGTCGTATTGCATGTCCAGTCCTGGAGAACCCACCAGCTATCCCTGGCCCCGACTGGTCCCTCCTCCGTACACCTACTTCACAAATGTCACGTGCGGAGCTCGAGCAGTACACGGAGGACCTACAGGACAGCCTTCACAATGCCAAGCACCATATCCAAAGTCGCGACATGATCATCGAGGCAGCGCATGCTCAGATGATTGTCCAGGAACTGTTTGCAAAGAAACAAAGTCAGACTTTGCATGCACACGAGAATCAGAAGAAGACAGATCGTGCCAAGTTGTTTCCCGAAGGGAAGGGATGCCATCTGACGGAGGAGGGCTTCATGAAGGAGCTTGAGAGGCTTGAGGAAGTGAAACGGCAGGAGAAGGGGGATAAAGCCAAAAGAAAAGCAGAGCGAGTGGAAAAGCGGACAGGAAAGGCAAGGATAGATGTTGAGTGGAAAGCTTTACTTGCAAAGCATGATGAGAACATCACCCGGTGGTCAGCAACATGCGAGGAACTGGCTGCAAAACTTGTACCAAAGAAAGATTGGCCAAAAAAGCCTCGTCGGCCACTGAAACCCAAGGTCTCCACCACAGTTCAAGTAGTCTCAAGTTCGTCTGTTATGTTGGAAGATCTTCCGGCCCTTGGCAGTGCTGGTGAGGAGGAGAGAACTGATAGCTCTGATACAGATTGTGGAGAGGATGACAGTTAGCAGATGACACGAAGCTGTCTGTCACAGATGTCACACGCGTATCACACGCGTGTCACACACATGTCAAGGAGTAGGGCTCCTGTGACTTCAGGTGTTCTTCCTCACCATCTCTCGATACTAATAAATCTCATCCTATTAAGATATCTGATGGCTCTGGTTAATTATATAGGATATATTCATTAGTATACAAGGTTCAGATATTCAAAAATTGTTGTGTAGCAAGGACAAGACAGTAACAACGACTCGGTGTGTCAAGGAGTGGGTGTACACTGTATTTATTAGTAAATTAAAAATATGTTTAATGAATTGTTTGCTGTACAAATGTGAACACAAAATCTAAATATTTGCTGTGTACTTTCCCAAAATATCCATGTATGGATATGCTTTTCGTACATTTGCATCATCATATTTAATGTTATCCATTGAAAATGTTATTTCATAATATTTTAATACATATTTTGACTCTGTTGATGAACAATTTTGGAATTCAGCCAATCAGAGTGCATGATTACAAATATGTCTCTTGTTCATAGTCAAAAAAGTTTTTCAAATTTGGTGCCTGTTCATATTTAATGCCAAATTCTGAATATGGTCAGTATGTGTGGGAATGACATATCCAATGTCAGATTTTCGCTAGGATGCAGTACATATTGAGAATATATTACCTCAAATCTATTATAGCCACATATTTTAATAAATAGTCTAAATTTAAAATTCAATATGTTATGAGTAAATATTCAGCAACCCAGGTGCAATGTGTTTTCGGGTTTGTTCCCAATTTGTTAGCCCGACCGATCCATTCATGTCTCAGGTGTCATTCATATGTGACTACTTGTGACTAGGTGTTACCATTTGTGACTGATCATGTGAAAGCTCTGTGACTGGAATAATAGCATATGTGTAAGTTAAACAAAAAACCCTATTTCCCTGTGCAAAGTCAGGCTCGTTGTACAGAAGACGGTGGCAGCAACAATGAGGTATGTTTGGGGGACATTTGAAGCCAACACATTCAGTGTGAATGTTGCCAATCATGTACCTGCACTCTTCCAGGATCTTTGCCATTCTCTTGAATGGCACTCTGGGATTTTCTTCATCAACTCTGAAGTAAAGGGACTGCACAGTCCCATCCACCTTTGTCATGACCCACATCTGAACCTTTTCCTTCAATATTTTTCTGTTTGGTGTGTAAACAGGCTTCCCATTTGCATCAGCAATGTTCTGCTCAACACCAAAGAATGGGTTTCCTGGCTTTGTGGGGAACTTTGACATCTTGTAGGCAGAGAGAGCATCATCAGCTCGTTTGAGGTGTGTCATAGCATTGTCAAACACAAGGACGTGTTGCTTGTCAGGGTAATATTTTTCTAGGATGTCCATTGCCTTTCACGCATGTGCAAGAATGTTGTCATTCATGTAATAATCATCCCGAGCTTTTCCAGCCCTAAATAGCACTTGTGTCCATTCAGCACTATCTGGCAACTGAAGCCACCCATATTCAACAGAGACAAAGTCTGCCACCATGATGGATACCCCTTCCCCTTTCTGTTGTGGCTTTGCCATTTCACTGGCATGAACCCAGTAGACCTTATGGCGGTCATTTGCATAGAAAGTTGATTTGATCATAAGCTACCACTTTTTCATATGTTTTTTATTGTGCAATGAGTAGCAATGGGTTGATTGTGGAGCACTCAAAAACTATTGCAAAGTGTAGCTTAAGAATACGACACAGAGACTAGAGGGATAGATGATTTAGAAACGATAATGCAGAGCACCTAATCTGCAAAGCAGGAGGTGTTTAAGCATAATGAGATTGAGAGAATATTACAAGCCCAATTGGAGTCTTTGAGGAGAAGATCCAAGAGAACTAAACTAGAGTTCCTTGGTCATTGCATTCAAGTATCTATACTACTGAGAGAACCTACCCTAAAGATGTGATGATATCATAGTGGAGTAACAAGGCTATGTGGAATGGAAGCATAACGGAGATTAAAGAAGTACATAGAATGGAAGAGAAGCATAGAAGGCTACAGCCTTGTGGAGTGGAATGTTCTAGAAGTAACATAAGGTAAACATGAGGTGTGATGTCATAAAAGTCTAGGCATAGTCATGTGACAAGATGAGATGTAGGTTACATGATATAGATAAGATAACAGGGACATCATGTGACTCAAGAAAAGTGAAAATAATAAGATATTGAGCTGGATGGTTGAAAATTTTTCAAACTCAACTGGTGGCTGAGAGGTGGCTGTGGCTATTGTGGCTGGTAGGTACTGCCACCACTTTTTTGGGTGCTTATATAAGCAAAAAGCACCACTACTCCCACCACATTACCACTTTTGGTTAATATAATATATCAGCCCCTGGCCCCCTTTCTCAGCCTTTTCTGCTTTACCACCCTTGCTCCCTTCCTTCTGGTGATAACATATGTAGTAGTTTAGTGCCCTAATACATAATAGAACATAATTGACTGCTTATATAATTTTATTTGAACCAAATGAGCTTTCTAGGACATGATTTAAGTGTAAAACATAACAAAAAGGGTCTAGAATTTTGGTATTTTAATAGAAGAGTGTCTGAAAGGATTCCAAACATCACTTAGAAGTTAAGTGAATGTTTTCTAGAAGAAGCCTAAGCCCCTAAAGTGTCCAGTGTAGGTAAAAAGGTCATAGCCTCCTAAAAACATAAAATTAAGCATATGGACATATTCTTCAGGCAAGATACATGTGCTATGGTATTTCCAGATGTATATTTACTATATAAGCAATATATCAAAAGCCTATGACAACAGGATGGCTTTCTGTGGCTCTACCTCTATGTCTCCTCCTACCCCCTACCTTCTGAAACTTAAGTTTCCTGCCTATATCTCTTCAAGGCAGTGCAATCCTAGTGTAGGTATGATATGACATGACTCATTCATAATGGCAGATGTATTGACAACTTTGGTCAATCAGCATGTATACAGAATGGTATATTTCACTTCATTTCATGTATTTCCACCTACATAGTCTCTTCCAAACACATGTAGCCCTTCTAAGATATGTTCATATATACTCCTATATGACTTTGACATCTAGGATCAGCTCCCTATATCGTGTAGTACTCAGTTGATCACCTAATCTCTGTTGAGTTACTGATAAGGTTTCTACATGGCTACATCTTTATATTATTTAGATCAGAAAGTTGAAGCACCTCTCTGACACTTATATAATCATGGGCCAACAGTTCCAGAAGCATCATAAATAATTGAGTGAGCTCTGAGCATTATAGATAAGAAATAAAGCATGGGAAAATTCTGATAGGTGAAGCAGAGATATGGGACAATGTATGAACACCAATAGCTAGTTCATCTATGTAGGAGATTTACTCATTTTTGCTACACCACACTTCCACATCCTTTCCACCCTTGCATAAGTATCTAGTATAGTTCTAATATAGATCATAGATCAGTACTACATAACTTTGAATCAAATCTTCCATCCGAAATGTCCTAATGTTATGTTTTAAAATATGTTTCATATGTTTGCTTCACCTATTAAAATATTCCCACACTGCATTTCTTATCTATATTACTCAAAGCTCACTCAATTATTTATGGATGCTTCTGAGACTATTGGCCCACGACTATATAGGTGTCAGAGACATGCTTCAACTGTCTGATCTACATAATATAAAGATGTAGCCATGTAGAAACCTTATCAGTAACTCAACAGAGATTGGGTGATCAACTGAGTACTACACGATATAGGGAGCTGATCCTAGATGTCAAAGTCATATAGGAGTATATATGAACATATCTTAGAAGGGCTACATGTGTTTGGAAGAGACTATGTAGGTGGAAATACATGAAATGAAGTGAAATATACCATTCTGTATACATGCTGATTGACCAAAGTTGTCAATACATCTGACATTATGAATGAGTCATGTCATATCATACCTACACTAGGATTGCACTGCCCTGAAGAGATATAGGCAGGAAACTTAAGTTTCAGAAGGTAGGGGGTAGGAGGAGACATAGAGGTAGAGCCACAGAAAGCCATCCTGTTGTCATAGGCTTTTGATATATTGCTTACATAGTAAATATACATCTGGAAATACCATAGCACATGTATCTTGCCTGAAGAATATGTCCATATGCTTAATTTTATGTTTTTAGGAGGCTATGACCTTTTTACCTACACTGGACACTTTAGGGGCTTAGGCTTCTTCTAGAAAACATTCACTTAACTTCTAAGTGATGTTTGGAATCCTTTCAGACACTCTTCTATTAAAATACCAAAATTCTAGACCGTTTTACACTTAAATCATGTCCTAGAAAGCTCATTTGGTTCAAATAAAATTATATAAGCAGTCAATTATGTTCTATTATGTATTAGGGCACTAAACTACTACATATGTTATCACCAGAAGGAAGGGAGCAAGGGTGGTAGCTTATGATCTGTGACATGTATATAGCCTAATCTACAAACTTAGAAGAAGAACCAATCAAATGTGGTGGAGAAATGAGCTGCTAGAGCTTGAAACATGTGTGGGAAGATTAGATAATGAAAACTCCTGCCTGATTTGAATATGTTTTGGATGTTTTGACAAAAGGAAGTGTCTATTATTATGTTGTTTATTATATTGTGGCTGTGATATCCCCTTTTGGTAGTCAAAAAGTGGAGCAATTATATAATAATAGATTATCTAATCATAGGTGATCTTCAAACATAGATCAGTGCCTCAAAACACAATAAAAAATGCAAATTGATATGCAAATTAGATAATGGCAGGGGGAGGAGAAGCACAAGAAGCAGCAAGAAGCATCAAGAAGCAGGTGTCCTAGCATTCTCTGAGATTATGCATAATTATGCATAATCTCCTCATAGTGAGCAGTATCCTGAATTATAGAAAACCACCTATCTACAGTAGCCACAGTATTATTGATAATTCTGACAGGGTAGCCTGAATGAGCGGCTTGCAGTGATGCTGCAATCCAGTTCATCGGCTTTTCTGCTCTCATGAAGAACCACAGTAGCATCTTGACCATTGTCAACCATTTATGCAAGAATTCCTCCCCTTCAAAGGGATTGTGCCCAATTCCAGATTTCCACTTGGGTCTCAAAATAGTGGTGACATTAACAAGCACTGCCTATACATCATCAAGGGAAGGAGCCGGTGTGAAGGCATGTTCACTTTTGGGATTGCCATCAATATCATCATCCTCATTAACACCACTCTTCTCCATCTCACCCGCTGCTCCACCATCTTCTGTGTTGCCATCACCTCTCTCAGGCTCGAAATCTTCCACCTGAAACAACTCTTCCTCCCCTTTCAGCTCCTCTGACATAGTTGCTGTAAAGGAAGTGTTAAAAGAATAGGTTGGGCATTGACTGAGTCTTGAGTGCGCAGATAACGACAGGCCTGGACAAGGTGATAATCGATGAGAAGCGTCCCATTGATCCCTTGTCCAGTATATATAATGTAACCTACTATACATATGCAAACACGTATATACGTACGACTACAGATAAGCCTTATCGGTGACATACCAGGAGACTGGGTGGATGCTATAATACCAACAGGAAGACCTTCGGGATGGGCTTGTATCTGGAGGGGTTGCAATGCACTCAGGCTGCAGCATGGGGAGTGTGTGCAAATTGGACCAGGTGGGCTTTGTTATCTCTTGGAAGGTCTGAGCCATCTTTTCTAGGGTGGCTAGCTGCAGATGGCTCTTCATTTTGATGATAGAGAGATATCTTCCAAGTTGAAGACTGGGTTAACCAGATGCAGAACGTAAAGTGAGCTCACTCACACTTTCTTTATTCATGATGTTGAAGCCATTATTAAGCTTTCTTTTTTTGTTAGTAGGAGACTGTTACGATTTTTCTCTTGTTGTACGCGTGGTGTCTATCTTATCTCCCAAGCGCTCTTTAGAGATAAGATACTTACTGTATTTTTAGATCGTTGACTTTCGACTCATCTACAGTCAACGATCCCTCATTCCATTGTCCTCTATTTCGGGACAACATAGCCTTACCCGTATGTCGATTTCCTTTTGTTCTACTTACGCGTCGAACAATGGCTCGCCATTGTTCTCCCATTATATCCGTCTTAGACTACCGCATATATAAACCAGTAGACACCATGTATTCTCCCAAGCTATTCTACGTTGTCATTCATAACCTGTTTGACTATCAGTCGTCTGTACTACAGCCTCTGAGTCGTTGATGTCCCACTCTTTGAGCGGACGTACTATTCGTGGATAGACCTTACGTGTCCCTTACCCGGACTACGTAAGAATCCTTCATTTGTTGACGAGGCTTGTCTTACGACAACCCACGTAACAGAGACTTTGCAACATTTCTCCTCCTTGACAGAACTCCCCATTTCTTCAAGGACATAATTTTTGGAATGCTGCACAATGGACTGGGTGTGTTTGTTCAATAGACTTTGCATGATGAGTGTCTGCAGTGGTAACACTACATGTGTTCACTCACACTTTCTTTATTCATGATGTTGAAGCCATTATTAAGCTTTCTTTTTTTGTTAGTAGGAGACTGTTACGATTTTCTCTTGTTGTACGCGTGGTGTCTATCTTATCTCCCAAGCGCTCTTTAGAGATAAGATACTTACTGTATTTTTAGATCGTTGACTTTCGACTCATCTACAGTCAACGATCCCTCATTCCATTGTCCTCTATTTCGGGACAAATAGCCTTACCCGTATGTCGATTTTCTTTTGTTCTACTTACGCGTCGAACAATGGCTCGCCATTGTTCTCCCATTATATCCGTCTTAGACTACCGCATATATAAACCAGTAGACACCATGTATTTCTCCCAAGCTATTCTACGTTGTCATTCATAACCTGTTTGACTATCAGTCGTCTGTACTACAGCCTCTGAGTCGTTGATGTCCCACTCTTTGAGCGACGTACTATTCGTGGATAGACCTTACGTGTCCCTTACCCGGACTACGTAAGAATCCTTCATTTGTTGACGAGGCTTGTCTTACGACAACCCACGTAACAGAGACTTTGCAACATTTCTCCTCCTTGACAGAACTCCCCATTTCTTCAAGGACATAATTTTTGGAATGCTGCACAATGACTGGTGTGTTTGTTCAATAGACTTTGCATGATGAGTGTCTGCAGTGGTAACACTACATGTGTAGTCATCATGATTTCGTTGGCACATAAATTTACTGCAGAACAATAGGCTCCTTATACAGTTACAAAACTTGACATTTAGGCAATGAGCATTGTCAAAGACATCTGTACCTACAACCCTCATTGACCAAAACTTACAATAGTCTATGAATTATTGAGCCTATCAATTTCTGTGCTGTTTCACCAACCAAACTGGTGTAAGCATGACACCTATCCATCACGTGATGGTGGTCATATATGAATGGTTCCTATCTTACCTGTCTCTCCTTCCCCTATCCAATGCTTGCCCACACATCTTCCTGATCCTAGATGTGAAACAGCTTATAGCTTAGGTCAACCGAGACATGTTTGAATTTAAGTTGGACAACACCAAGGGGACTGCCAACATGAAGTTCTACTATGTCTTCTGTTAGTGGCTGCATGTTACACGTTCGATCACTGCCTAATGCTGTGAATAACAGACAGTCACGAGGGTACTTACCTAAGTGATGACTGGCTCGGTTGCCTTGTTATCTGAGCATACAACAACCACTTGTGATTGAGGGAGCAAGGATTGATACTCCAAGGCATCACCTAGCAAATGATTGTGTATATTCTAACCAAGAGGAGACTCTTAAGTACACAAGGTTATTGGTACAAGAGTAGATTGGTAGATCAAGCTGGAGAGCCAGCAATACAAGTTAGTCTAGGTTTATATACTGTATAGTAGGCGGTGATATAAAGGGAGAACAATGGTGAAGCATTGTTTGACAAATGTGGGGAACAATAGTAAAGTATTGTTAGCCACAAAGGAAAGCTAATCATAGAAGAGAAGCAATCAACAAGAGAAGATCAAGAAGAGAAGTGTATGCCCGGTTATGGGGAACAGTGGGGAAGTCACATATAGGTGTAGCTTGTAAGACAGATAAGGGGAACAATAGAGAGCTATTGTTCCACGAAATGGGACTTGATCAACGACAGGAGATCTAGGTGAAAGTTGGCGATCCAATGTTAATACAAATGGAGAAATGAGTCATGAAGTCATATCAGTCATAACCTTAGCTGATATGACGTAAGTCAAAGGAAACATAACCATTATCTTATTAGTTAAGAGCGCTTAGCTGATAAGATGTCTTCTTGAAAGAAAAACAATAGGTGCCACACGAGCATCTAGGAAAATTGTAACACTGCAAACTTCATAACTGAGAGATTTAAGTCCATCACATTGATGTAAGTTGCTCACTACTTTGTGTATACTGGTCCTTTGTGGACATTCTTCAGAGAATTGGATATGGCTTGAGTTATTTGTGTTTATTGGCATTGGCATTGACATTGGGTGACAGTGAGTTGGATCATTGTCAGTGACCTATCTGGATCCCATTGAAGTTGGGACTGGCTGGGGCTATCAATATATCCATAGAGATTACGAGGTGGGCAAGCTGTCATGGTGTCACACACCAAAAGCATTGGTGATGTGAGCATGAACTATGGATGAAGAAGATACAATTCCAGCATACGTGAAGTGCAGAAGATGAGAACAAAGACGTTGTTTTCATGCATTGCACTGGACCTATGATGAAGAAGACATATATCAAGTGCAGAAAGACGACTACAAGAACAGTGCAGTCATCCTTCACACTGGAGGCAAGCGACAGTGGTCAAAGAAGAAGAAATGGGACGAGTTACACGTTCACAGTTGCAACATTATGGCATCCTGGCCAAGATCCTGCTGTTCCAATCTTCTCTCCCAAAATAGAGGATCTTCACTTCTCTCAAACTAGAAGGCAGCAAACTTAAGCACCCATGCCAGCAGTGATGCATGTTTTTCATTTGCCGTTCATTTTCCATCCAACTTCTTTGCCATCACATCTGCCATCACCATTCATTTCCCATCACATCAATATGTCATTGCCATCAAGCACTTCCTGGATACACGAGTTTGCTCAATCAAATGGTTATGTCATATCCATGTCCGGACCCCTATTCCCGAGTCCGGCCACACTCGCGCATCTCCGGTCTCACTCATGCAATCCTGGCCCCGGACTCAGTCCAGTCCTGTTTAGGTATAGTTCTGGTTAGTGAGCATGGCAGTGTCTGCCACATCAGTCCATTCTGTCCCCGATTCATATTTCATATCCGGCTTCTGTATGTATTCTTGTCCCAGTTTTGTGTTTGTCAGCTTACTGCGCCTCCATTCTTGCTTACTGATATCTTACTAATCTCCCGGTCTCCGGATTACCGGACTGTGCATTGCTATGTCCCCTTGTAGTATTTAATCTGTAGATACTTTGTCCGGTAGTCTCTAGTCTGAAATCAACTTAGTCTCTTCTCCTGTATCTATCTAGACTGGAGTCTATGCAAGGGATCAACTCTCCGCCTTGAGTAGTTGAATCCAAAGCAGTCTACCCCTTACTTCTGTTTTCTCTACGCTACCCCGACCGGAGTTATATCCCGGACTTAGCCGGAGAAGACCCAGACTTGACAGGTTATGTGCATGCCATCGGCCAGCCACTTGACAACCAGTCAATGCCAGCATGGCTTGTCACATCATTCTCCCCTGCTATACCATTCACTGTTTACACAGGGCGAAAACTCATCATTCAGAGCTCAACCGAAATGCGCATCTATTTCAGCTCTATCAAGTCAGTCACACAGCTTGAACAAAGACATATCGTCCTCCATGTTGTCCCTCTCCACTCAGCATATGGAGATTTCCTTCCTCCATCCTGCACCGTCTACATCTCTCACTCTCTCATCCAGTTGTCTAAATTTTGTCAGCTGCAATATTCCCTCCTTTCATCACAGCTACCAGACAACTCTCATGAACTCTCAGACTCAATTCAACCTGTACACTCTCCTGTACCTTCTGTTCAGCAGAGACAGGACGAATCCCCTTCACCAATCACCTTCCTCAATCTCAGCTCCACTCCTTCGCTTTGATTAGTGCTCAGTCATTGCAAGCTCACAGAGGAGCTAGAACTGTACAAGGGACACCAGAGTTCATGCACACAGGAGACATAGGACGTTCATGGAACACATATGGGATGCTTATGGGATACTGATGACATCATCATGTCTGTGGCAAAACACAGCTTGGCCTGCTTAGTCATCCACCACTCCCTGCTCAATCAGCACTTCATCATTCACTCACTCATCCTTCATCATGCTCTATCATCCATCCCCTCTCTTATTCATCTGCTTTGTCAGCACACACACACAGCATGACTACATCACCTTACTCAGCCTCCCCTCAATTACTCAGGAGCTCCACTCTGCTTACTCAGAAGCATAGCCGTGCACAGTCAAGCTGACTAATTTCTCTCCTTTGCTTACTGATATCTTTATTACTCATCACTCTCTTTCACTGCCATTGGTATGCATGAGTGTACAAAGTCTCCAGTAGTATATAAGCCTACCTACTTTCCTTGTAAAATCCAGTTCAATTCCCAAAGTTAAATTCACTCAATTATCAATTACCTTGTACAAGCCAAGGTCCCATTTGTCATCTATTCTCCAAGTCTAGCCTCAGTGTAGGCTAAAATTTATTTGTCATTTGAAGTCAAGAGGACTTCACCCCTATTCCATCCAGGCTTACATCATTGTCATCTGAAGTCTAGAGGACTTCACCCCTATCCCATCTACACTTATATCATCATCATTTGAAGTCAAGAGGACTTCACCACTACCCATCTATCTCCCCACTCTCCAACTAGGAATATCATTACCACCCCGAACAACCAGACACCGGCCGTTCAACAACAGTTCCGCTAAGGTCTGGGCTGTTAGTTTGTGTTGGTTTTCAACATAGATCCTCAGTGCGATTCACAGTGAGGCATGAGCATGGCAGGAATGCTATTTGGGCTGCAGAACATCTACAAACTATTCCATCATGACCAAGAGAATATGATGCTAGAAGAGGCAGATATGCCTGTCACACTGCACTACATCTATCCTATAGGCTGCCTGAAGCAGACAGGACAATTCCAAGTGTACAGATTGTTCAGTTGTTTCAGCACTCAGCTGCAGATGATCAATCATGCACTGATATGGAATGATGAAGGTGAAGGAGAGGATGATGATGAAGAGGAAATAGCATCAGCACTATTCCAAAGACATTGGGCATGCATGCAAGGTATTGTATTGCAAGGATACAATGTATTTGTCCATCATGTATGATCACAAGCATGTTTCCATGATGTCCAATGAGGGATGATGACCATAGCAAGCACAAGGTGAAGCAAATCACAAGACTGAGAAGTCTAAGGTGCACAACACTAAAACACAACTGTATAAAGGAGAATGATCGATTACTAGATCTGCAAGGCAGCTAGTAGAGCAAAGTCTTATGGGGAAGATCAAGAGAACTAAACTGGAGTTCTCTGACCGTTGCATTCAAGTATACAGTTGAGTATCTCACAATGCATAGCATTGTAATGCATAATACCTTGTAATGCATGCGTGAACCCAGGGACCACCCTCGTCCCCACTGAATTATGCAAAAAGATTACATACTACATAGTACATAACAATCCTGGGGGGTTATGCATTGTTATATCAGGTACAAGAGGGGTAAGTTACTGAGATGAAAGCTTATGTAGCGTCAGAGCAAGGTTCCAAATTTTAGTGTATAGTGAAAATTGCATCTTGAACCGAAACCATGCCACCCGATCCTGAGCAGAAAGTACACAAGCCTCGGATTGTCTCCAAGCCCTATGATCGCCCTCCCAAACCATCTCATACTCCTTTGAACTCTCAGTTACCAGCACCAAAGACATCTGCAATTGAGCAAAAGAAGCATAATCACAACAATCTCATGCTACATGATTGGCTCATTGTTGTTTCTTATCATGACGAACACCAACCTATCACACAAGCTGACGTTGTCAAGCATTTTGCAACCAAAAAGGATGGTGCCCTAATCTTTGATCAGTCAAGTTTATCCTGTCATCTGTCAGAGAAGGGGCGTAAAGAAGATAAGAAGCGGCTTGACTCCAACCCGACTGCTTTGTCATCCAAACGAACACGAGTGGTCACTCGACCGGATGTTGAAGAGGCTCTGGTCAAATGGGTTAAACATATGGAAGAGAAAGGTGAACATGTGACGGGGCACATGTTAATGACAAAGCGAGAAAAGTTTGAAGTCTCATTGGGTGTGCCAGACAACGAGAGACTAAGGAGCATGGGATGGGTCAAAAACTTCTGCAAGTTGTAGGTGATTTGCCGCATTCCATAACATAAGTTACCCTAACAATGAATTCTAGATACAATCTGAAGGAGTTCCGGAGGCATGGAGAGGCAGGATCTGTGAATCAGGAAGCTGTGAAGAAAGAGCGAGAATGAATCCATAAAATCTATGCCGAGTATGGTCCAGAGAACAATTTGAATTTTGACGAAATGGGGCTGTTTGGCTTGTGAGCACTTGCCTCATTTTGCATGAATTCCTCTGTTAACACACATCACTTGGTCATAGTGCACCACCTGATCATGGGCTTGCAATAAAGCAAATGTCTGGGAAAAAGGCCAATAAGAACCGCATCACTGTTGCATTGATGTGTAATGCTAGTGGCACAGAAAAATGGCCTGTGTTTTATGTGGGCAAATCGAGGCAACCCTGATGTTTTGGGAAAAAAACACCTGAACAACATGGGTTTTGGTACCATAGCAATAAGACAGCATGGATGACTTCAGAGATTTTCAAGCAGTAAGTCATCTGCCTTTCGAAACTGAGGAACGGATACATAACAAGTATTATGCATGGTCATTTAAGGTGGATTAAACACTATGACAAGGTGTTCCGAGACAAAAACCGGAAGGTCTGCCTCTGGATGGATAATTTCTCTGGCTATACAATCTCCTACAAGCCGACCAACATTCATATGGAAGCATTTGAACCAAACATGACTTCTTTTGTCCAGCCCCTTGATGCTGGTGTCATTTGTTGCTTCAAGACTCACTACCGACATGCATTCTGCCTGCGTTGTCACACACCAAAAGTGTTGGTGATGTGGGCATGAAGAATGAATGAAGAAGATACGACGCAGCATATGCCAAGTGCAGAAGATGAGAACAGAACATTGTTTTCATGCATCGCACTGGACCTATGACAACGAAGAAAGCATATGTCAAGTGCAGGAAGATGACTACAAGAACAGTGCAGTCATCCTTCGCACTGGAGGCAAGCGACAGTGGTCAAAGAAGAAGAAATGCGACGAGTTTCGCATTCACAGTTGCAACATTACGTCATCCCGGCCAAGATCCCAGTGATCCAATCTTCTCATCCAAAATAGAAGGATCTTTGCTTCGCTCAAACCAGAAGGCGGAAAACCTTAAGCACTCATGCCAGCAGTGATGCATGTTTTTCATTTGCCGTTCATTTGCCATCCAACTTCTCTACCATCACATCTGCCATCACCATTCATTTCCCATCACACCAATATGTCATTGCCATCAAGCGCTTCATGGATACACGAGTTCGCTCAATCAAATGGTTATGCGCATGCCATCGGCCAGCCACTTGACAACCAGTCAATGCCAGCATGGCTCATCACATCATTCTCCCCTGCTGTACCATTCCCTGTTCACACAGGGCGAAAACTCGTCATTCAGAGCTCAACCGAAACGCGCATCTATTTTGGCTCTATCAAGTCAGTCACACGGCTTGACCAAAGACATATCGTCCTCCACATTGTCCCTCTTCATTCCGCTTATGGAGAATTCCTTCCTCCATCCTGCACCATCTACATCCCTCGCTCTCTCATCCAGTTGTCTAAATTTCACCAGCTACAATATTCCCTCTTCTCATCACGGCTGCCAGACAACTCTCATGAACTCTCAGACTCAATTCAACCTGTATGCTCTCCCACACCTTCCATTCAGCAGAGACAGGACGAATCCCCTTCACCAATCACCTTCCTCAATCTCAGCTCCACTCCTTCGCTTTGATTAGTGCTCAGTCATTGCATGCACACAGAGGAGCTAGAACTGTACAAGGGACACCAGAGTTCATGCACACAGGAGACATAGGACGTTCATGGGATGCTCATGGGATGCTTATGGGATACTGATGACATCATCATGTCTATGGCAACACAGCTTGGCCTGCTTAGTCATCCACCATGCCCTGCTCAGTCAGCACTTCATCATTCGCTCACTCATCCCTCATCATGCTCTATCATCCATCCCCTCTCTTACTCATCCGCTTCGTCAGCACACACACAGCATGACTACATCACCTTACTCAGCCCCCCCTTGCTTACTCAGGAGCTCTACTTTGCTTACTCAGAAGCATAGTCATGCACAGTCAAGCTGACTAATTTCCCTCCTTTGCTTACTAATATTCTTCTCTTTATTACTCATCACTCTCTTTCACTGCCATTGGTATGCATGAGCATACAAAGTCTCAGTAGTATATAAACCTACCTACTTTCCTTGTAAAAAAAGTACAATTCCCCAAGAATTCACTCGATTATCAATTACCTTGTTCGAGGCAAGGTCTCATTCGTCATCTATTCTCCACATCTAGCCTCAGTGTAGGCTAAAGCTATTCATCATCTGAAGTCAAGAGGACTTCACCCCTATCAATCCCTCACCTCACTCCTTGACCAGAGATACCTTTACCACCCTGAACAACCAGACACTGGCCATTCAACGACAGTTCCACTAGAGTCTGGGCTGTTGGTTTGTGTTGTTTTTCAACATAGATCCACAGCGCGATTCACAGCGTGCTGTTGAACTTGATGAAGCAGGTGAGGACGACATCTACAAGATTAACTTGCTTGAAGTCATGTGGATGGTGAAGGAAGCATGGACAAGCGTGAGTGCAGAGACCATCAAAAACTGCTGGGATCACGCATTCAGACTCTCGTATGTACTCAAGTCTTCTGGAGCAGTTTTCCAATGTCCCCTTACACTAAGATACAGTACGGACTCAACTGATGCGGTCACAACAAGCTCAATTTGAAAGGAAGTTGTGACGAGCTCAGTCGGAGGTGCTACCGCCGATCCTGAGGCCTGGCAAATCATCCTAGATTTTGCAGCTGGCGAAATAGGTTCACTTCCGGATGCGGAGAGACAGCTTGCTGCACATCTCGGACATGAATTTAGTGTTCCTCAATGGAAACCAGCTTTCGATGAGATTTTCAAGGCTGAAGATGACAGTTATGCAGCTGTGATGGCCATCGAGGCTCTGAAGAAGAAAGCAATGTCCAATACCTGCACAACCGAGCCACCACAAAAAACAACCACTGCAGCTCATGCGTCCCTTCCCGAACTCGAGCACATGGAGTTGGAGCTGATGGAAGCCGTTGACGTGCTTCATACGTGCAAGTGCATTCAAGGAACTTGCCCAACACTTGAAGATCTTCTTAATCCTGCCGACGAGAAGGAGATTGGTGAATCTCCATACTGCTACCCAGGTGGCGATGACGAGATTGTCGAGGAAGTGAGGAGAGGGATGGCTAGTGGGGGTATACTGATAGGTCATGATGGTGGCAGCAGTGACGAAGATGATGGAGCTGATCTAGTACCCGAGTTCACAACATGACAAGGTATGAATTTATGTGAGGAAATGGAGCGGCTGTGTTTGCAGCACATGGATGTCAACAGTGTGGACATTGTTGCTTTGCGAAGGCAAGCACAGAAGCTTTGTGGCCACTTGCAGAAGCTAGATCTCGAAACTCATAAACAAGTCACACTTGATCGTTTTTTTGCTACTTCGTCTAACAACTCCACTGCTTAGGCATACTAATATGACAATTAATTTTCGTAGTAGATACTAAGATACCTACTAGAGTCACTACACAACGCTGCGAGCTTTTCGATAGGCGATGTGATGTCACATAAGGTTACATAGCATCACAAGAGTGTGACAATATGGCCATGCATAGGACCTTATGGTGCATAAAGCTACCAGGGGACCGACATTATGCATTGTGAGATACTCAACTGTATATACTACTGAGAGAACCCACCCTAACGATGATAAGTAAGCATGATGTCATAGTGGAGTAACGAGGCTGTGAAGAATGGAAACATGATGGAGATTAAAGAAGTACATAGAATGGAAGAGAAGTATAGCTAGTGTTTTAAAGTCCGGTCCGGTCCAGTTTTTTTGCCTTTTTTGGCAGGACCAAACCGAGACCGGTCTTTCAAAATCCCAAAATCATGAAAGACCGGACTGAACTGTCCAAAACCAGTCGCCGTCGGTTGCCACGATCAGTTGCGAACGGTCTGGCTGGTCTGGGCCGGTCTTTATTGGACCGGTCTATATTTGGTATTTTTTCTCCGGTGATTACTAACCGTCCACGTCGCCACAACACCATGCTCAAGCTTTCAAGTTCTCACCACATGCCAGCAGCAACCTCAAATGACACAACACATACAACCAAAGTAAGTCCAAGTTCAAAGGTATTTTAATAACTAACAATACCATGGAAGTCATAGCTACCGTGATCCAGCCCATCGCGCCCATCTGGAACGATGCCCACCCTGAAGATGGAATCTGAATGCTAACTGTGCAGCCTGCAAACTCACAATGCACCCTTCAAGTCTCTCTACTTCCCAACCAGCATACAATCACGCAGCCACGACAACGACAATGGCACGACAACATTCACGCATGATGCCATTGTTGTTACGTGGATTGTCGTAAGACAAGCCTCGCCAACAAATAAAGGGATTCTTGCGAAGTCCGGTTGATGGACAAGCAAGGTCTATCCCAAGAATATCAAGAGTTCAGAGGCTGTAGTGCAGACGACTGAAAGTCAGGCAGGTGTATGCAAGACAACGTAGAATAGCTTGTCCTAAGTACATGTGAGTGCTAGGTTTATATACCTGGTAGTCTAAAGGAATATAAATGGAGAACAATAGCGAGCTATTGTCCAACGGATATGTAGCACAATGGAAACCGAGACTCTGGTAATCCTATTGTTAGACGAAAGCGGGGAACAATGGAGTGATGGGATCGTTGACTATAGAGGAGTCGAAAGTCAACGATCTAAAAATACATGTAAGTAATCTTATCTCTAAAGGGCGCTTGAGAGATAAGATAAACACGTCGTGGACATATAGGAGAAAAATCGTAACATTACCCCCGCACAAGATTGTAAGTCACCTGACCTTACGACACACTAGAACTCTCCGTGAGACGGGCCGGGCGAGCCGGTCATGTTGGCGATTGCTTCCTCAGGGAAGGGGTCGTCAGTCTCGTAATCAGGGAGTCCGTCTTGGATGAATTCAGATGGGATACCAGCTGGGGGAGGAGTAGAGGGGCGACGTCATTGAGGGCAGTCCCGCTGGTTGTGGCCAGGGTGGAAGGTACGACAGATTGGACATTCGTAATAACGACAATTGATACGAACGTGCCCAAGGCGATGACATTCGAAACACGAGGCGGTGTAGAATGCGTGGGTAGGGTGAAGGACTGGGCCTGTTTGGGTTTCGCCAAGGGTGTCCCGAGCGAGGTGTTCCTCAGCCGACACCGAGACAGGTCGGTCATGGAGCGTGAGACGTTCCTCAGTTTCGAAAAGTGCCGCTGCGATCTGTTGACGAGAGAGGCCGAAGACTTCCTCCGTGTCTGGGGATGACAGCGACGAGGGCGTTCCGGACGTGTTAGTTGTGGTGCGGCCTGCATGTGATAATGGTATCAGAGGGATGGCTCGTGGGCGACGAGGGGTGGCGCGGGGTAGGATTGGGACAGGGACAATATTTTCCCCATCAGTAGTATCATCGTCACTGAGGACGATGGGGTTGGTCGCAGAGGACCCCGCTGAGGTAGAACTCAAAGCGGACGAAGGAGGGGATGTGGAAGAGGACTCCTGGTTGTTGCGCCGCATCATTGCATAATGAATGGATTGAATGTCACGGAGGGTGATTTCCGTAGGTGCGTCGACAGTTGCGGGATTGGTATTGGGCGACACGGCACGGTGCATGCCGATAATCCCTGAGTCCACGAGGGTGGGGGATTCGAGGCGACGACGATGAGCGCGGGTGAGAACATTCTCAAACCCGAGTTGGTGTAACAGATTCAGGAGAGCGTCTTCCTGCCTAAGACGGACGCCGGTGAGAAGCAGACCTACTAGTCGAGCTTGTAAGTCCTCAGAACGACGTAATATGGGGATAAACGTTTCAAGTCGGAGGGTCTGCATTAGCGCTTGGTGAGCGCTTTGCAAAGGGGAGTGTCTACCCATCTGATTGTCGATCTGTCGGGCGAGCGTGATATCACGAAGATTTCGAAGTACAGCAAGGTTTAATTCCGTCGGCGGCGGGGACGGAGTCTTCGTCCGTAGGGGACGTATCGCCGTTCGTTCTGTGCAGCCTGTCCATGATGAGAAGGAGGAGTACGACGGGGAGGCATAATTCAAAGTAAGGGTTTTCGATGATTTTCTGTGGAAGAGACGTGATGGGCGAGGACTTATCGAGACTGAGGAAAAGCTTTGGGTCGCGACCGCTTATAAGCTTTCAGTGCGTCGGGGGCATTCCTCAAGTGAGAAGGGGGTTCCCATGAGTTCTCGGAAGATGGGTAACCCTTCCATTTGACAAGGAATTTGCGGCGAGCTGCGGAGCCTCGATGTGAAATGATCTTTTCGACTTCCCATTGTTCTTCGGAGTTTACCACGTCAGGTGGTGGTCTTGTGAAATTCGGTCCGTATTCGGGGGTTTCCCGATAGGACGATAACAGAGACGCATGAAATACGTCGTGAATCTTCCAAGTGACAGGTATTTTCAACTGGTAGGAAACGGGGGATAGCACCCTGACAATTTCGAAGGGTCCTTCGCGTTTCGGGGCAAGTTTACGACTGGGGTAGTTGAAATTGAGGTTCCGGGCTTCGAGCCATACCTTATCGCCCAGTTTCCAGGGTACAAATCGAGAGGAAATTCGTTCCTTCATGACTCTAGCGGCAATAGCATGTGCTGCGAGGGCTTCTTTCCTAGCAGAGTCGAGTGACGTCAGCCGATCAGTTACGGCGGGATCGGTGTTTCTTTAATTAACGCGGGAAAGCTCGGGGTTCATATCCGAGCATTAGGAAGAATGGGGTCTTCTTCGTGACTGAGTGGACTGCGGAGTTGTGGGCGTATTCCGCAAAAGGTAAGAATCGGGTCCAATCGTGGGGTTTGCCATCGCAGAAGATGCGAAGGTATGTTCAAGTTCTTGATTGACTCGTTCAGTTTCTCCGTCTGTCTGCGGGTGATAGGCGGAGGAGAGGGCGAGGTCGTATTCGAGGATTCGTGCAAGTTCTTTAGCGAACCTGGAGGCGAACTGCGGTCCTCGATCAGAGATAATCTTGTCATAGAGTCCAAACCGGGTGAAGACTTTCTCGAAGAAGATGTCCGCGACTTCTTCGGCGGTGATCGTCTTCGTGCAAGGATGGAAAATTACCCCCTTCGAAAGGCCATGGTCTACCACGACCATGACAGAATCAAAACCGGCGGACACAGGGAGGCCGGTGATCAGATCGACAGAGAGTTGCTGAAAGGGGCGAGAGCAGGCGCAGAGGGATGCGTGTTCACCTTCATGGATTGGCACGTGGCACAGCCAAGAAGAAAGCGGCGAACAAAGGTATGAAGACCGGGCCACCAGCAGTCACGTGAAACGAGCTCAACAGTCCGGGTAACGCCGGGGTGACCGGAGGTTGGAGCTTCATGAGCGGCACGGACGACGGCGGACCGATGGTCCGGGGGGATATACAGACGGCCTTTGTAATATAATTTGCCGTCGGTGTACTGCCAGTCAGAGATGGTGGAACGGGGAAAGAGTGGTGTGCCCTGTTCAAGGGCGCGTGTGGCAGACAGGACGAGAGGGTCAGTAGAGGAAGACGCTGCTAGTTTGTCGAGGAGTTCGGTGTCAATGGCACAAACAAACAGACCGGGAGGGAGCAGCGTCACGTCGTGGTTGTCGGAGGACGAATCCAGGCAATTGACGCGAGAGAGAGCGTCAGCCGGGCCCATGGCAGAGCCGGGGGTGTGGACGAATCGTAGGTCGTAGTTGGCGAGCGTTAAAAGCCAGCACGCCTGTCGTCGAGATAGTTTCTGGGGGGCGCGGAAGTATGTAAGATTCTTGTGATCCGTCAAGATGGTCACGGGATGCGCAGTTCCTTGGAGGTAGTGCCGCCAGGCCTGTAGGGCGTGGATGACAGCAAGCAACTCACGGTCGTAAATGTCGTAGTTGCGTTCTGCAGGGGAAAAGGTCTGAGAAATATAAGCACATGGATGGAGGTCTCCATTGCCATCACGTTGCATGAGGACGCCCCCCGAGGCATGGAGAGAGGCATCGGTCATGACTTCGAAAGGTCGGGAAACATCGGGCATCGCAAGGACAGGAAGGGTTTTGAACTTGACTTGGAGTTCCTTGAACGCTTTGTCACAGGCGGGTGACCAAACCCAAGGGGAGAGCTTCTTGGTTAGGTCGGTGAGGGGTCGAGCAAGGGTAGCGAAGGAGGGGATAAAGCGGCGATAAAAGTTGCAGAACCCTAAGAATGAGTGT
Source organism: Melanogaster broomeanus (assembly GCA_014904935.1). NCBI lineage: Eukaryota > Fungi > Basidiomycota > Agaricomycetes > Boletales > Melanogastraceae > Melanogaster > Melanogaster broomeanus. Next base: position 185,662 of record MU123753.1, on the reverse strand, counting down.
ACTTCCTTCACATTTCGGGGAGTAATCCATTCGTCGATGGCCTTGACCTTTGACGGGTCCATTTTGAAGGCGCCATTGCCAACGATGACGCCGAGGAATTCCACTTCTGGTACGGCAAATTGACATTTTTCAAGTTTCAGATATAGGTCGTGTTGTTGGAGTCGTTCCAATACACGACGAGTTCGTTCTTCGTGAACGGCGGAATCCGAGGAGTGGATAAGGAGGTCGTCCATGTAAATGGCTAGCCATCCTTCGGCGATGAAGTCGGCGAAATAGGAGTTCATCATGGCCTGGAACGTCGAAGGGGAGTTACATAGGCCAAAAAACATCACCGTTGGTTCGAATAGTCCGAACGGCGTGATGAATGCTGCCTTCCAGCGATCTTCCGGTTTGATCCGTACGTTATTATACCCCATCTTATGTCAAACTTCGTGAAGATCGACGATCCCTTGAGTCGATCCATGTGATCGGAGATTAGGGGAAGGGGATACGCGTTTTTAACTGTGTGGGAGTTGACATAGCGATAGTCTTGGCACGGTCGAAGACTACCGTCCTTCTTCGAGACAAAGAAGAAAGGGGACGCTTGCAGGGATTTCGAGGGAACGATCTTTCCCGACGCGAGGTGTTCATCGACGAAGGCTTTGCACACTTCGAGTTCCTTCGGGTTTAGCGGATATACCTTGGCTATCTTTGGAACGAAGGAGTCATCTAGGTCGATAGCGTGGTCGAATGTCCTTTCTGGGGGAACATGATCGGTGGCAGACTTTTCAAAGACCATTTTGTATTTGGCAAAAGCGGCCGGAAGAAGGACCTTCTCCTTAATCGTCTGCTGGGCTATTTCGGTTGCCAGCGTCGTTCGGAGGAGAGAGGGCTGGAATCGTTTGAGGTACTGGCGACGGATATAATCCGAGCCGTCTCCTCCGAGATAGCGAACGAGATACCTCTGCTCGACAAGGTGCTTCTGATCGAATCGGGGTCTAACCGGAGATAAATGCCGTTGAGGTAGTTCTATCTCTCCGGTTTCCCAATCGATGATCGGGTTCGCAGATTTTAACCACGGCATACCAAGAATGGCGTTTTCTTTGCCGCAGTTGACAACGAAGAATTGTTGCTTCATCTCACGATCATCAATGCGGATCGTGACGGTAGTGGTGAAGCGACAGATTTGTTTGTTCGGGGAATCGTCCACGTTACGCGGCGTGAGCGGTTTTGAGAGTCTAGTGAGGGGGAATCGGTGTTTGACAGCGAAGTGCGTATCCATTACGTTGATGGATGCTCCGCTGTCGATCAGGGCATGAGAGTCGATGATTATTGTACCAGGTTTTCGGAAGAATGCGACAGGAATACGAAATGAGTTGCCATTCTTCTTTTCAGGTACAATTACAGGGATGTGAGGAGTAAACGTCGACTTAACTCCTCGATTCAAAAACCCACTCGATCGATCTCGGGCTCCTCCTCACTTCCTTCTTCTTCCTTCAGCTTCTCTTCGAAACACATCTTCATCACGTCCAGGATCTCGGTTTGCGAGACCTTTTTATTGGTCAACGTGGCGATGTATTGTTGGACTTCGGATGGTTGATCCTCGATAGCCCGAACCGTCTTGGCTGGGGTCTTCTTCTTTCGAGGGGTACCTTCCTCCGTCTTCTTCGGGCAGTTAACGACCCGGTGGCCAGATTGACCGCATTTGAAGCATAGACCTTTCTTCATATAGGCTGCTCGCTCCGAGGGAGAGAGGCTTACGCGGTCTACATCCATAGCGTCAGGGTCCCTGGCCGATCGAGAGTTCGACGGAGGGTTCCAGCTTTTGTGATTTTTGAAAGACTGGATACGGGCGATCTGCACGGAGAAGTGCTGGGCCTTTTTGATCCACCCATCGATGGTAGAGGGGACGGTATCCATCCCCATGATTCGGGTAGAGATGTCGGGGTGGAGACCTCGTGAATACCACGAGATCAGGGCATTATCGTCGGAGATTCCGGATCTCTGGGCGAAGAGTCGGAATTGGGAATTGAACTTTTCGAGAGTGCCGCACTGTCGTTGCGATAGAGTGGACAGTTTAGCGGTGGCGGTTTCCTTGGTATCCTGGGTGACGAACGAAGTTCTAAATTTGGCTTCGAACTCAGCCCAGGTTCCGTAGTCTGGGGTCCTCATGGCGTCTACGCGCGCATAGAAGGTTTCGGCCCATGAGGCAGCGGCTCCTTTAGTCAGATAAGACAAGGCGGAGAGTACCTTCTTTTCATCGGTGTCATAGATGTGGGAATTGATGCGCATATAGGCTTTAGCGCTCAATATCCATCGATTGGCATCTGTGGGGGAGCCGTCGAAAATGGACGGCTGCCCGATCTTGATCTCCGCGGTCTTGGTCGACATGGGAGCGGTAGCAGTTGGGGTTGGTGCGGGGATCGTCTGGATAATCGGTGATGCTATGGGAACAGCGGTCTGGGGTCCTGGTGAAGGAGGGGAGTCCCACCAGCGGCGGAATAAGGTGGGGTGGTCGTAGGGGTTTTTCTTAGTGATCCGAGCGAAGTCAGCACGTGCCGCTTCGGGAACAGAATCTAAGAAGTCTTCGTCGATCTGAGAGATTTCTTCTGCTTCCGATGGGGTTGTCGATCGGGGAGGTAGATCTTCAGGGTCTTGGCCTAGGCGGGATATGCCGTGGCCGGGTCCTCGTTCTTCAGCGACGGGGTAGGGGCTGACGAGGGATCTAGTCTCACGAGCGTGTCGATGAGAGTCAGGTAACGGGTCTTGCCGTTGGGTCAGGAGACGATGGGGTACTTCTCCGGTCCGAGCAGTTGTAAAGGGACTGCGTGGGGTCGATGGAGGAGTCGTCTTGGCAAGCTTGTGCGCTGGGGCAGGTTTCCCAGACGCGGTCGAGGGTGTTCGGCTACTGGATAGTAGGAACGATCAGGAGAAGCTATTCTTTTGTTACGTGGGTTGTCGTAAGACAAGCCTCGCCAACAAATAAAGGGATTCTTGCGAAGTCCGGTTGATGGACAAGCAAGGTCTATCCCAAGAATATCAAGAGTTCAGAGGCTGTAGTGCAGACGACTGAAAGTCAGGCAGGTGTATGCAAGACAACGTAGAATAGCTTGTCCTAAGTACATGTGAGTGCTAGGTTTATATACCCGGTAGTCTAAAGGAATATAAATGGAGAACAATAGCGAGCTATTGTCCAACGGATATGTAGCACAATGGAAACCGAGACTCTGGTAATCCTATTGTTAGACGAAAGCGGGGAACAATGGAGTGATGGGATCGTTGACTATAGAGGAGTCGAAAGTCAACGATCTAAAAATACATGTAAGTAATCTTATCTCTAAAGGGCGCTTGGGAGATAAGATAAACACGTCGCGGACATATAGGAGAAAAATCGTAACAATTGTGGCCCTCGGGTATCGAATCTCTCATCAAACTGTTGATTTTGCTAATTGCACAGCCATGACAACGACAACAGCACAACAGCACAACAGCATTCACCTATGATGCCATCGTGGCTCATCAGGCATCAAGTTTCTGATCTAACTATTTTTTTTTGCTAACCGTGCAGCCACAACAATGACAACAGCACAACACCATGATAGCATTCACCCATGATGCCATTGTGGCTCAAGTCTCATGCAACTATTTTCAATGTAGGTCCATATTCAACCGTTTTTATTAACAATGTGAGCTCATGTGTCATGCGCAGCCACGATGACGACAACCCAACGTGTGCGACGTAGACGACACACCCGTCCAAGTCCATGCAGTGCAACAAGGTAAAATAATATTCAACAATTTTTATTCATGATGTGAGCTCATGTGCCATGTGCAGCCACGACGATGACAACCCAATGCCTGTGATGTAGACGACACACCTGTCCAAGTCCGTGCAGTGCGACTAGGTCAAATAATATTCAACAATTTTTATTAATGATGCGAGCTCATGTGCCATGCGCAGCCATGACGACGACAACCCAACACCTGCGACGTAGACGACACACCCGTCCAAGTCCGTGCAGTGCGCTAGGTAAAATAATATTCAACAATTTTTATTAACGATGCGAGCTCATGTGTCATGTGCAGCCACGACGACGACAACCCAATGTATACGATGCAGATGACACACCTGTCCAAGTCCGTGCAGTGCGACAAGGTAAAATAATGCTCAACAATTTTTATTAACAATGCGAGCTCATATGCCATGTGTAGCCACCACCACAACAACAACACCACAACAACAACGACAGCCCAACATACTCGCCCAGGTGTACAGTATCATACTGGTACTCATAATACTAGTAGTATAGCTAATAATAATGTAATACCATTTCGTGAAGTGCAACTACAGTCCTGCGAAAGACCGGTTTCAACCGGTCTTTCGTCAGTCTTTTGTAAATCTACAAACTAGGCAACCGAGACCAAGACCGAAGGCAACTGACGGCAACTGAGACTGAAATTTGGTTGCCGTTGGTTGCGGTCTGGTTCGGTCCTCGGTTTTTCATCAGTCTCAGGACTGGACTTTAAAACACTAAGCATAGCCTTGTGGAGCGGAATGTTCTAGATGTATTCATAAGGTAAACATGAGGTGTGACATCATAGGAGTCTAGGCATTGTGATGTGTTGAGATAAGATGCATAGGTCACGTGATATAGATAAGATAACAGAGTGATCATGTGACTCGAGAAAAGTGAAAATAATAAGATTGTAACACAAGGATGCACATGTAGGAAGCAACACATAGCTTGAAAGTGAAGAGATTCTATGAAGAGTGCAAAGATGCACTGCCATTCAAGAGATATCATGAAAAGATTGTGCAAGGCACTGATGACCAAGCACTGCAAGTTGAAAATGTGTATAGCATCCATGTTTTTTGCCTCAAGGACTGATATCAGAATGGGAGGTAAGTGAAGATAAACAATGCTTCAATCTCACCAGGAATGCAGGCATATATTTGAACACATCATATGGCTGCTGACAAGGATGTGGGCACATCCCAACATGCTTGAGCAGGTGAAAGAACATGTGGTGATATTCAAACAAGATGTAAGCTCACAATGACATGCAACAACTGAATGAGATAACTTGATAGACATTGCTTTCTAGGTATTACCCAGCATAGTCAAATGGATGACATTTGGTTTATGTTCATTGTTGAAGAAGATATGGACACAATTCAGTGGTGATATGGAACAATGGGTGCCAATACCACAATACTTTATCAAACTGATCAGTGCACTGGAGTGAACACTGAATTACATGCACACAGGAAACTCAAAAGTATTGATGAAAGGACTAATGAATCCACTGTAACTGTCAGAGAAACTGCTTTATGACGCACTTCCTTCACTATCTCTACTCATCAAGACCAGGATGCTTGGAGAGATCCATATTGAAGAGGTAGACTAGCCAGTCACTTCAAAATTGTGTCCTTGGATGGCATTCCATCAATTTATTCTTTTCAATTATGGACAAGAACTATGTCAAGTATGTCAAGTCCTGTGCTTATGCAGATTGTTTGAAGGATTTGATGTATGGTCCTTACAATGCTACCATGTATCTATTTGGGAGAGAACAGGTGGATACATTGTCTGAGAAGGAGGAGTTGAAGGGTCATCTATTGACAAAACAGACCCTAACTGATGTTGATGGTGGAGAACCCTCATCAAAGCGATGTCATACAATATAATCTACTCTCATTGCTTAATGTAATATATTTGCTGCTGTGTATATGTCTACATCTACATATGACTTACATATTGTATTCAACACCAAGAGAGTTAGAACAATGTATATGAACAGACAGAATGCAAATGTGATGTATTTGCGTGATTGTTCAATATAATATATGTGTGTGAAATGGTACATGTATGCAGAATACATGCACATGTGCCTGTGTCACATTTGCATATATCAGCGGTACATGCAACAGGTCTACACTAGTATGCCCATCATCATGAACACTCATATACACAGCAGCAAAGATATTCCATTAAACAACAAGATATCATATACATGTTGATTCAGTGTAATATGTTATATTTGCTCTTGTTTGATTGATATATCCACTTGATCAGTGATGGCTACACATGCACCAGTGGTGCATTTGCATTTTGTCTGTTCATATACATTGTTCTAACCCTCTTGGTGTTGAATATAATGTGTAAGTCATATATAGATGTAGACATTGCTCAATCTTAATATATGTTCATCATCCAAGTCTTCCAAATTGGAGAGAGAAACATTGCTAATGAGTTGATGCTCTAGTAGAATACAATCCTCACTTGCCTCAATCGCAGCTATGTTGATATATCTTGTGAGTACTCACATATGACATCAATGAGCTATGTTAGCTTACTGAGATTTATGAATTTTACTAGCCAAACTCCTTCTCTCATGACAATGTTGTAATTTTTGTCCAATGTATCTTGCAGATAGGCCCTTTGCTTGATGTCCATACAGGTCGTCAGTGCCCAGTTTCTTGTGGATTTCCTCCACTACTGGATAGTAGCATATACTAGTCTATTCCAACACTCACCACAACTTTGCCCTTGACCACCTCTGCAAAATTTATTTCATATCATCAATGTGGAAGTGTACAAGGTTCCAGCTTATGTAATCAGTTGCAGATTACACCACAAGTCTAAAATCTTACTTTTTAATCCAATAGATAGATATATAGTTGCTTACACATCAATTATATAAGCAAACATGTATATATAAGCATTTAGAAAGTTGTGGCTATGCATAACTACTCCTTGACCTTGAACCACCACCTTTCGAATCAGGAAACAAACAAACCAAAAATATCTCAAATCAACAATGTAAGTCAATAATTTAATTTATTTATCATGTATAAGATGTCAATGCCTTATGCATGATCTACCACCAGAACACCCAGACTGTCATGCAGGTAAGTCACTCACTAGTACATGCTACTATCCAGTAGTGGAGGAAATCCACAAGAAACTTCACAAGGCAATGATTAGCTATGCTCTTATGATAGTCCATGATGATACGGACTTAGGTCATGGCCCTAGTATGGTGAAGCAAATGATAAACTCTAGAGCACTGAACATCAAATATGTCAAGGAGTTTTCAAGACAGGCAAAGGTGGAAGGATTACACAACAAAATAGTGGAATATGCTATCATCATAGGAATCCAAAAAGAGTGGATCAACCTAGACTTCATGGAACCAATTCATGGTGGCATGTATGAGAACTGCATGGACTGGAACCCACGACACTTCTCAAACACCAATCATAGCTTGCTATTCAATGGCAATCATTACATGCATTATATTCAAACTGATTATGCCAGTTGCACCATCTATCAATTATACTTGCATGCAAAAGAGGGTACTGATGACCTGTATGGACATCAAGCAAAGGGCCTATCTGCAAGATACATTGGACAAAAATTACAACATTGTCATGAGAGAAGGAGTTTGGCTAGTAAAATTCATAAATCTCAGTAAGCTAACATAGCTCATTGATGTCATATGTGAGTACTCACAAGATATATCAACATAGCTGCGATTGAGGCAAGTGAGGATTGTACTCTACTAGAGCATCAACTCATTAGCAATGTTCCTCTCTCCAATTTGGAAGACTTGGATGATGAACATATATTAAGATTGAGCAATGTCTACATCTATATATGACTTACACATTATATTCAACACCAAGAGGGTTAGAACAATGTATATGAACAGACAAAATGCAAATGCACCACTGGTGCATGTGTAGCCATCACTGATCAAGTGGATATATCAATCAAACAAGAGCAAATATAACATATTACACTGAATCAACATGTATATGATATCTTGTTGTTTAATGGAATATCTTTGCTGCTGTGTATATGAGTGTTCATGATGATGGGCATACTAGTGTAGACCTGTTGCATGTACCACTGATGTATGCAAATATGACACAGGCACATGTGCATGTATTCTGCATATATGTACCATTTCATACACATATATTATATTAAACAATCACACAAATGCATCACATTTGCATTCTGTCTGTTCATATACATTGTTCTAACCATGTGTAAGTCATATGTAGATGTAGACATATACACAGCAGCAAATATATTGCATTAAGCAATGAGAGTAGATTATATTGTATGACATCTCTTTGATGAAAGTTCTCCACCATCAATATCAGTTAGGGTCTGTTTTGTCAATAGATGACCCTTCAACTCCTTCTCAAACAATGTATCCACCTGTTCTCTCCCAAATAGATACATGGTGGCATTATAAGGACCATATAGCAAATCCTTCAAACAATGTGCATGAGCATAGGACAGCAAGAATGTAGGAGTGACAACAATAGAAACAAAAGCATGAGAGGAGGGGGAGACTTAAGCCTCAGGTCTACTATATAATATAAATTATATCAGCCATACTATATTGTATTATAGTTGAGGTAGTATATACCAGGATATTTAGAAGAGCATTACACATTTGTATTATGAACTACACCATGGAATTCAACCCTGATTCTCCTTCATCCTTCAAGACATTGAGATCCCATTAGTCCTCTGAGGCTGTATCATTGATGATTTGAGGATTGTGAGGAAGGACCATGGAATTGAAATGATTCAGCTAGACTTCAGGCCAGCCTTCAAGTTCTCTCTGTGATAAATACAGATGTGAAGATCTATTGCACTGACATAGTGTATGGTAGTAAATGGCCAGTATTCTAAAAAGAATAGCAGCTGGCATATTAGTATTTACATGCAGACTGCAAGGAGTGAATAATTGCATCAGTAAGCTTTGAGTTTGTTATTTGTGATCATATTTGGACATCTGTGTCTACCCAGGTAGATATGTTATCTAACATATGTGATCCCTTAACTTCTAAGAAAAAGACAGGAAGCTCCTATCCATTCACATTGAACATGATAGCAAAGTCAGTTGTTGAATGATTGGTGTCAAAAACATATTGGGGTGAGAATAAAAAACCAGTGTTGCTGGGGTTGATAGTGTTGAACAGAGAAGTCAATAGTGCTGAGTAAAGGATATAATAACCCTGTTGGACTGGTCAACTTGAAACAAATGATGAATTTTGTTGAACTACATATTGAATACCAATGGCAAATGAAGGATGAGAATATGAGAGCTGTATTTATTGTGCCATTTACAATGACTTCTATGTCAACCTTAAAGTATCATGCTTCTATGGCTGCTTGAGTCTTGACATTTCCAAGAAATATATTATTGGGAATAAACTAAACAAAAGCAATACAATATCTATAAAATGCCTGGGAATTGGTAAACAATGATGATTCTATCTCTATGGATGCTACCAATATCAATGTGACAATGATAGATTCATATGTCCATGGATATGAGTATAGTTATCCATCTATACTAGTTTTAAATTTGAATTTTAGAATTTTGAATTCAGTTGTAATGGGTCAAGATGTTACAAGTTACATATTATTTATTTATATTAATACAATATGGATATTGCATGTATGAAAATTGTGATGTATGTAGATGTCAGTATGAGCTATTTGAAGCATTTACAAGGCATTAGCAAACCAGCTTTTTCATATAGCCGAGGCTCTAGAATTTATTAGCACACTCAGTTAGATATAGGCTGGCCATCTAGCATGTTCAATTAGTAAGCCTAGTTAGATTGGTTGGAGTATTACATCACCATTTATAATTAGGTTTGGAAACACAATTTTCTCAATATCAGCATTAAATACTACCTCAAATACTCTATATTTTACTACTATCTGTCTACTTAATAATGGCTTCTTATATCTAATATGTGTACTTTCTGCTTTTTATGTTTTAAGGCACTTTGAAATGTTCTTGGAAATTGGTTATAATTGAACTGATTTCTTGATAATTATATATTAATTTATACTTTTGTGTTTTAAGATACTAGTAAATAGTTTAAAGATAACTCATAATAGGATAGTGTTCTTCACTTTGAGTCTTCTTCTTTGGTTGTTCCTAACAATATAATGAGCTCACCTGAAACAGACTATAGAGAATTTTGAAAGATCGGTGACTTTCATTCTAAATGTGGGATAATATTATAATATTCTAGTTACCCCCCTGTAATTGGCACATTGTCTGTAAGGAATGAATCTTGTCAGGATTCCCTCCTTCCACTCACACTTCTTCCACATACCCATTGTATGTGGTCTCTAGGAGGTTGTGAAGCTTCTTTACTTGAATATACATCAACTCATGCTTGACATTGAATTCACCTCTGAAAACATCATTGTTAGTAGATGGATGAATAAGCTGCAAATGTACCAGAGGTACTTGTGCATGTCCCAAAAAAGTGTGTCATGCAGATGTGCCCATGATGCAAATGCATGGATTATAGTCATGGTACAACTCACATTAGATTTGTAACCCATTTCATGTTTATAATTATAAGGTCCTTCGGTGTCTGGTCACAAATATATATGTCCCTATACCCTATATGTGGAAGCATTGTTGATAACAGTGCCACATGATGCAGAAGTGTCCCTCCATCATCGCTGTTTGTGGCACTTCCAATCAGCCATGTTTGCTTCTTTGTCATGTATTCATTCCTCACCATCTAGCATGTCTTGTGTAAACAAGCGCAGAACCATGGCTAGCCACACGTCTTCTTGGTGATATGTTCCAATGAATAAATAGACAATAGTCCAGGTAATGTTCTGTCACTCCCCAGGTTAAATCAGCATCCCCTTTGTCATCACTTCAGGTAACCACTTTCAAGAGGCAAATTGGCTGATACGACTCTCCAAACCCTTTGGCTTAAAGCCAGCTAGACCAAGATCTGCCCAGGAATATATAGAGCCCATCCCAGGGAAGTAGTTGGGCATGCCCTACCCCTCACCATTAGTATATAGGGATTTCCCATATCCCATACTAACTTGTGTCAGGGAGACTATGGGAAATCCCATAGTAGCCAAAAGAGCATTAGTTGGGGAGCCCAAAGTAGCTAACTTTGGAAGTACTTATGGGATGTCCCATTGGTGTCATAGAGGTATATATGGGCATTTCCAATGATGGTATTATATAATAATGGAACTTCCCAGACTTACCTCAAAAGTATATATGAGATATTTCATTGATGTCATTGAGGCATATTTGGGCAGTCTCAACGATGATATTACATAACAAGACTCATGGAATACTGACAACATCATCATGTCGATGGCAACACTGCTTGGCCTGCTTAGTCATCCACCACTCCCTGCTCAATCAACACTCTATCATTCGCTCACTCATCCTTCATCATGCTCTATCATCCATCCCCTCTCTTACTTATCTGCTTCATCAGCACACACACACAGCACAATTACATCATCTTACTCAGCCTCCCCTTGATTACTCAGGAGCTCCACTTTGCTTACTCAGAAGCATAGTCATGCATAGTCAAGCCGACTAATTTAAAATTTTCCTCCTTTGCTTACTAATATTCTTCTCTTTATTACTCATCACTCTCTTTCACTGCCATTGGTATGCATGAGTGTACAAAGCCTCCAGTAGTATATAAGCCTACCTACTTTGCTTGTAAATAATAATCAATTCCCTAGAAAATCAATCCCATTAACAATCAATATATTATCCAGTCCAATCTCAAGTCTAGCCTCAGTGTAGGCTAAAAGCTATTCATCATTTGAAGTCAATATGACTTCAACCTATTCCATCTGCACTTACATCATCATATTCTGAAGTCTAGAGAACTTCACCCCTATCTATCCCTCTCCCTACTCCTTAACCAGAAATATCATTACCACCCCAAACAACCAGACACCGGCCATTCAACAACAGTTCCACTAGGGTCTGGGCTGTTGGTTTGTGTTGGTTTTCAACATAGATCCTCAATGCAATTCACAATGCTGAGATCCTCGCCTGCATCAAAGCCATCAAAGAAGAAGCAGAACCCCAATCATCTTCTGAAGAATCTGGGGTTGCTCCACCAAATAGAGCCGATGTAGGAGTGAGCCAGGCAGAAGCACCAGCAAGAGCCACTAGAAGACAGCAGCGCTGCTCCAAGTACCATGCCTGAGGACACAGCACACCCATGTGCCTGACCTTAGACCCCACAAGTATGAGGAAATGGATAGCCAGCAACCAGAAAGCATGGTGCAGTGCACCAGACAAATCCATCCCAGGCCCCTTCATAGCCCCTGTACTGCCACCACCACATCCACTCTATGCCGCATATGCCACCCCTACCTATACTGCTTATACATCAGCAATCACCAATGCTGAGGAGTTACACAGGAGAAAGCAACAATCAGGAAGAGATCAGAAAAAGCATTGTGCCATCAGGCAGCTGAGCTTTGCTTGCTTCTGGGAGTGTGTTGGAATTATAGGTGTACCTGCATCAACAAAACCAAATGGGGCTTGCCAGCCCTGCACAGGCCCCACAGGTGCCGACAGGCCCACAGGTAAGTCCCCCCTGTATAGGTGTCGACAGGTCCCTGACAGGTGCTCACAGGTGCTCACAGGTCACACAGGTACACAGGCCAGGACAGGTCATGACAAGTCCTTACAGGCCACTACAGGTCATTCCAGGTCATTCTGAATCAATTTTTCAAGTTGTATGATACATCACACTACACTGGTGTAAGATTGAAACAAAAAAAACTAAATTATTTGTCTAGTACAACATGTATGGAGTATGTACAAGAGCCATGATGTATGTGGATGACAGGGTGAGCCATCTGGAGCACATGCCACATGTCCCATAGATATCCTGTTTCAACTTGTCTGGTGTCACAGCTGGTATCACTCATTGTGCCACAGTCACTGCTAGTGTTCCCAAGTTCAGCTGCAGGACTGATAAAAGACCAGCAACTGGACTGGACTCTATGGGGTTGCAACTGGTCCACACAGCCACAACCAAATTAGGATATTTCCCCCTATTTCTCCCTATTTTTACTGATTTTTAATGATTTTTACTGACTTAAGTGACTCCAAAAATATCAATTAGGTATATAAATCAACAGTTGTACCAGTCTTTATCAGTTGCAACTGGTCTTTTAAAAACTGGTTGCAACCAGTTGCAACCTGGTTCAGTCCAGTCCACATGAATTCCTTAATTTAAAAAACCAGTTGTGGTTCAGTTGCGACCAAAAATGATCAAAAGACTGGACTGAACTGGACTTTAAAACACTAGTGGGTGGCGTCCAAAATGCGCAGGTGACATCCAAAATGAGTGGATGACATCCACAATGCACAGGTGGCATGCAAAATGAGTGGATGCAACCCAAAACACAGGGGGATATCCATGGCAAGTGGGTGGCATCCAAAACAAGTGGGTGAGGTACCCAGCAAGTAGGTAGGGCCCAAAATGAGCAGGTGGCATTCAAAACAAATGGTGGAGCCCCAAACAAGTGGGTGAGGTCCACAAAGAGCAGACAGATCTAAAACAAGCAGGTGGCAGCCAAAACAAGTGGGTGGAGCCCAAAACGAGCGGGAGGCATCTAAACAAGTGGGTGGGGTCTAAAACGAGTGGGCAGCATTCAAAATGAGCAGATGGAGCCAATGTCCAGAATGAGCAGATGGCATCCAAATTGAGTGAATGGAGCCCAAAACAAGCAGGTGAGGTCCACAACAAGCAGGTGGGCCAAAACCAAGTCGGTGAGACCTAAAATGAGTGGTTGGCCTCTAAAACGATGGGGTGGAGCCCAAAACAAGTGGATGGGCCGAAACAAGCAGGTGAGTGGCCCTTTTGAAGTGTGAGAGGCCTGTTTGAGATGCAAGTGGTCCACTTTGAGGTGCAAGCAGCCATTTCGCAGGGCAAATAGCCCTTTCAAAGAGTGGGTGGCCTGTTTGCAGTGGAAATGGTCCATTTGAGGTGTGAATAGCTTGTTCAAAGTGTGAGTGGCATATTTTGGGTGCGGGTGACCCAATCAAGTGCTAGGTAATGTGCCTGGCAGGAGAGTGACCTGTTTGAGGCACAACTGGTTAAGGCAGGCCACAGTGAGTTCATTTTCGAGGCAATAGGTGTCGACATTGTGAGACAATCAATGATGTCGATGAGCTTGAAGGCTAATAGTAAGTGGTGGGAGTTGCCAGTGAGTTGAATATTTGATGGAAAATTTTTACAAGTCCACACCATTAGGATAATTATTCTACACTTTTATTACTACATACTAGGTATAGTAACATGAGCTGTCAGCACCTGTGTCATCCACCGGGTTTTGTGAAGCCTAAATTTGGCAATGGGATCTGTGAGACGCTGTCACCGCCCTGTCACATACCTGTGATGTGCTGTAAGCGCTGTAAATGCTGTAAAATGCTGTCATTTGTGATCAAATCTGTGATGAAATTTGGGTTTTGCTGATGTGATATGTCGTCATAGTCACATAGTTGTATGTACATGTATATTGCTGTATATGGTTGTATATCTACTACAATATATATATGGGCAAGGGATCGATGGGGCACTGCCCCATTGATTATCACCTTGTCCAAGTCCATCATTAGCTTGAGCCCCAGGCTCCACCTATGCCAACCCTATTCTATCAATATCAGTAGCCTCAGTTGAGTCAGTGGAAGTAGGATTACAATACTCAGCCATGAGCTTGTGGCTAAGTTGGTACTCTTCCTCATTGAGGAGATGGGTGATGGTGATCTGTGACATATCCCAAAGTGGACATGTTTTGGGAGTAGTGGCTGCTTCTTTTGATGCTTCTGACCAATTCTGACCACATTTGGACAATTCTAACCACTTTTAGATGAGTTACATAATCTCCTGGAAGTGTACCTAAGGGCCTGCTCGGATCCCCCGCTTGCGGCAAGCGTGCCTGCCAAAATTCAGGCGGACGCTTGATTACTGATATTTGGAAGCGTTCGGCAGCAATGCTTGTGCATCTTGAATTACTTCACCGTTTTTTTTGGTTCAACTTGAATACACCACATCTAATCACCATTGATTTATTTCCACAATGACCTCTAACTCCGAGTCTCCACCCAAAGCCAGTCCTGCAACCACTAGTAATGAAGTCAAAAATGGATCCACCTCGGAAACAACCCCACTACCTCAGACACGGGTCCCGTCGCCTGACAAACCAACCCACCACATCAGAAAGAGACCCGCCACCTCAAAAAGCACCCCACCACTGCAGTAATGGCCCTGTCGACTCAAAATTGAATCCATCACCTCCAAACGACCCTACCGCCTCAGTAGCGGCCCCATTGCCTCAATAACAGCGCCGTCGCTCAATAACAGACCTGCCTCCTCAAAAGCACCCCACCACCTCAGTAACGGCCCCGTCAACTCAAAATCGGATCTATCACCTCAAAACGACCCTACCATCTCAGTAGCGGCCCCATCGCCTCAAAAAAAGCCCAGTCGCCTCAATAACAGACCCGTCACCTCAAAAACCATCCCACCACCTCAGTAACGGCCCCATCGCCTCAAGATTGAATCCATCACCTCAAAACCAACTCTACCACCTCAGTAGCAGCCCCATCGCCTCAAAAATGGCCCCGTCACCTCAAAATTGAATCCACCACCTCAGAAATAGCCCCGTCGCCTCAAAAACAGCCTCATCGCCTCAAAAACAGCCCTATCACCTCAAAAACATATCCGTCACCCCAAAAGCAAGCCCTTCACCTTCAATGCCTTGCATATTCCCATCCTGATAGCTTTTGTTATAACTTGTAACTACATGCATGAATATAATATTTTTTGGACCCCAATATGATCTGAATAGTAGTACTAGTAATTAGGAAAATGGGCCTGTCCACTCAGTGATGTGTAGGCTTTGAGTGCCAAACTATCTGATTGTGATGTGACTAATGTGTTACTTTGTGTGACTACTGCGTGACGCACAAGACTGCAAGCAGCAAGTGCTTGCCTGAAGCATTGGAGTGCGTGAGAATTCACAAGCCAGGCGTACGCTTGCCACAAGCGGGGGATCCGAGCAGGCCCTAAGTATGTATTAATTGAAGTATGTTTTCAACACTTGCCCACCCTATGTTTTAAAAAAGCAGACATTATCTATAGAAGGATAAGGATCTGCACTGTGCCCAAGTAGTATACATTAACAGAGGTATCAAAGCCATAGGACTGATGCATCACCAAGCTCAATTTTTCTTGCATGACAGTAAAACCTCATATTGCAATATGTAATGTATTAAAACTACTGCTACAGGTGCCCTCATTGATGCACTGGCACTTCATTTGACATTTATAGATGTTATGTTTCTTTACTTGCCCTTTTTTGTTTTCTTGATGTCAATGTCCTCATATTTTGACATGTATTGAATTAATCAGGCGAAGCCTCGAGCCCCATGACAATGGCCTTATAAGATAAGATAAAACATGTAAGCCACCCAACGTCATCAACCGGTGTCTAAACATCCCTGGTATCATCACAGCCTGGCCTTGGTCTTCGCCCTCATCGCCCGAGCACGATCCCGCAGCACACGACGAAGGAGCTTCCCGCTAGGGTTCTTAGGAATTGCATCGACGAACTCAACCCCACCTACAAGGTGCTTGTATGTCACTTTGTGATCTGCGACGTACTATTGTTCACCGGGACGATCGTCATTCAGCATCCAGCGACAAAAATGATCTACGAACCTTCATGATGATAGCCTTGACCTTTTCGGCTTCCCCTGGCTTATCCGTGACACGCGCGGCAACGTCGGGATGGAGAACAACGAATGCCATTGGCAACTCGCCGCTATAGTCGTCCGGAACCGGGACGACGCAAGCATCAGCGACATCCGCCATGTCCAACAGGCATCCTTCAAGCTCAGCTGGAGCCACTTGAAATCCTTTGACTTTCATAATTTCCTGTAGAGACATTGAATGTGGTATTTATATCATAAGTCAGAAGCTCGGCTGACCTTGAGCCGATCCACGATAAACACCTCGTGATCTTCGCGGATGATGACTTCGTCACCGGTATGGAGCCATCTATCGAGCGCTCGGTCAGTTCCCTCTCCTCAGCATATGCAAACAGCCAGAATATTACCCGTCGACGAAGGTCTCCTTTGTCCTGAGCTTCACATGAGTTCCCAGGATCGCTTCCCTGCAGGAATGCAAGAAAACTCACGCCTCTTCGTTATTCCAGTATCCGAGAGCCAGTGACGGCGTCTTTACTATGAGTTCGCCTGGCTCATTGTATCCTGCGACAGCTCCGTCATGTTTCACAACTTTCGCTACGACGCCTGGGATGATCCTCCCAACTCCGCCTGGTACTCCAAGCTTGGAGTCAGTGGAGAACATTGTGATACACGTGGACGACTCAGTTAAGCCTATCGTAGAGTCGGTAAGGAGGCCTACATAGAAATAGAACCATACTCACCATATCCTTGGCCGATTTGTGCATTGGGGAGGACTTTGACAACCTGGATCATGAGTTCCGCAGACAGAGGTGCCCCACCGCATAACATGTGTCTGATACCGGTAAGATCATAATTCTGGGCTGCCGAATGCTGGTGGACTGTCAGGTGGTGTTCAGATATGTCATCCATCGGAATTTACCTTGCAAAGCAACACAATCTGGGGGGGTACGAGCCTGGAAGGAAGCACTCAGCGGAGCAAGCTGAAGCAGGCACTGTGGAGTTACATCAAGTGTGTTATCTTGTGCCTAGATACACTTCGCAAGAATTCCGTGAAGTTGAACTTCGGGATCACTACAAGTGTTAGCTGAATGATCAGGTTACTACATTATTGGTGCAACAGGACAACTAGGAACTTACGCCACAAAACTGTACGAAGTGTAACTTGATGATGTGACATTGAGGCAAATTAGCATTCAATGCAACGGCAATGAACTCACAGAAATCACAAGGCCAGTAAATATCTGAGTGAATTCAGGTGAGTTAGGTCTGAGAGTATTAAGCGGGATCTACCTACGGTATAATGGCGGCACTTGGGCTTCTGCTCAGAAATAATGAAACGAACACAATGATAGTTAGACGTACTGCCAGACACTCTATCCCCAGGTCGGAATCTCTGGTCTTCCCATGCGCAGTAGTTCTGATTGATTTTATTGTGAACCGCCATCTGGATCGTGTTCGTGATGAGGGCATAATGTGGGATTACCACAGCCTGCGGCGGACGGGCTCAGCGAAGGATCACACTCCGAGCCTAAGAATATTTTCACCTTGGGTTTACCTGTCGTACCACTGGAGAAGTTTAGGAAGGCAATTTTAGATTTTGCTTCACCAGGCTTGAGTCTTGGCTCGATGAAGCACCGCTCCATCGTTAACCCTTCTTGTATCAGTGTCTCTACGGAGGCATGGTTGCTCCCCGGGACCTGGTCAAACACCACGACACGTGATATCTGGTATACCAACGGCGCGAGCAGCGGACACCGCAGTACTTAGTGACTCCAGATGTGTGACTATAAGTGACGGCTTCGTTATTCGAATTTGGTACAGCAGCTCGTCGGCGGTGTAGGCCGGGTTCGCTCCTCTGTTGGAAGTGTGTACATGGACGCGTCAGGTCTGGGACGAACGAGGTAGTAGCCCAACTAACGAGACAATAGCACCTAATCTGTGCGTTGCCCATATTGCAGGTGGGTAATCTAGAGAGTACATTTCAAGATGACAGCGGTTCCATCCGATGGAACGACATACCGACATGGTTCGGGCTAAATATGAGCACTATCGAACTGCCTCAGAACAGATGAAGCGGACCGGCCCAGGACTATACATACCGACGTCATTATCGCCTTGAACGACGAAAGTATAAGACAGCGCAATTGACTTGAAACCGTGCTTCACTCACTAATATTGTACCGCGCCTTTAAGCTATTGGCAAGCCCGAAGGTCCGCGCGCGCAGCTACCGTTTACTAAGCTAGATAGACAGGAGACAAGGTTCCTGCACTCACCTCCTCAAGCCCAATGTGTCTCCCAGTAGCGTCTTCGATCAACCACGGGATCCCGGCCTTCCGTACTGGCCGCAGGGGGTGATGCGAATCAAGGAAAAACTGGGGAATGGTCAGGTCATCTGGAACGACACAGTTCAACGGTCCCGCAGATATTTCAGTCATCTTGAATTATGACAACGGAACCAGCAGCGCCTAGGAGATCAAAGGAATGGTGACTTGGGTGAACGCACGCACTTTGCGTGGGTGGTCCAGGGTGGGTCATATATACATAACCAACTGTGAGGATACATACATAAGCAAGCGTCACCACTTGAAGTTATCCCCGGCCAGCAGTTCGTGTTATGTCAACACAAGACGTGTTGTAATGTTCGGGATGTTCTTGCCGCCGTGTGCATGACACGTGCAGTTCGAAGGTCAGGTGTCGAGAGCTCTCTCCGAGCCTTGCTAACAAAGAATAGCCGGAACGGTGCAACGTTTTCACCGACGGTCACCCAATGATGGCCTGCCAGCCCATCAGTGATTGCGCCTTTGTAGATCTTGAGTTAAGATGCCGTCAATTTTTCCAAGTTTTGATTTACGAGCAAGTCGGAACCGCGAAAGTAGTCCCGTGCCGGTCGGACGGACGGGAGCGAGGCGGAGGGTGCCACGTGCAGAGATTTGGCAATATCGCTTACACACGCGGTAGAACCGTAAAGATCGGAAACGGAACCCAAGTATAATGAGCTAACTGACCCGTTGAGTGACTGCGCACCCACAACCAAAGCAAGTGATCCGGGAGCCATTCCTTGCGCCGCCAAATGGGTTTTCTCCCCTGTTGGTGACGATAGTGATGTAATCCGCCGAAATGGTGGCAATGGGATGTGTCAAAAGTAAGATGTTTCTGACAGCAGCAGTTCAACGTTGCAACAGTGACGAGGGGTGTTAAAGGCAATACATACCATCATGGGCTGTTACCTTCGGAAAATCGCACTCGCCGAAAGGTTTCGTTCGTCCGCTTGTAAACAAAATGCTGAGAGGAACGCGGACGTCTAGTGCCTTCCATTCAGCCGTAAGCGGTCGAGAACGAAGATACCTTTCCTCTTGACTTCGTCACCCATATGGAGCCATCTAAGTGGACACTAGCTAGCCATACAGCCCACAAGAATACGTTGCCGGTACCCATCAAGGAAGATCTTTCTCGTACTAGGTGGATGACCATTGGGTTAGCAGCTATTGACCGGGATGCAATCATACACGCGCGCTTCTGGATTCCGGGCATACCGCACCTCACCAGTTTCGTCAAAATCCGCAAGCGTTCCGTCAGGTTTCTCCACTCTGACAGTGATGCCGGGATACATCGAATAGATCGACTCCTCCAGTCCATGCTACCTTCCATGTTGATACAGCACGTGTCTGACCAGGCATATGGACAGTCGCATGTCTCACTTGCAGCAGTCTCGCAGAAGCGGAGCGCTTCTCTGGAGTGCGGTTCTTTCCATGGATCTTGCTCGTCGTCTATCGCGATGTCCATAGCAAGGAAAGGGCCTTCAGAGGTGGTGCAATCCAAACTCTAATACCCGCACAGAAACGAAGTCAAGATATACTTGACCACAAGGACAAGTTTGATCGGCTATGGAAACAAGTCTTTCAGCGCAATCGAAAGTTGAGGGCTCGTTATAAGAGCTATGCTACGAACGCTAGCTTTCGTCTTGCGCTGATTTAGTTGCGCACACTCTCCATGGCTTTATCAAGAACGAAACTGCCAAGCATAATCTCAAAGTTAGTAGGTGGTCATCAGACGCATACCAGATCGCTGCTCACCGTTACTTTATAGAAACGAACGCGTAAGTCGACCAGAGCGTAGACGAGAGGATTGCAGTTTTCAGATTGTTAGCATACTGAGAAGGACACGCTCCTTGTTTCTACAAGGATCACCGTGCTGAGCATCTACTTCAACGAGCGATGGATTTCCGCCAGCGCAGAGCGCGATTAGCCAAGCTCCAAATTGAGCGTGGTGGCCACTTCGCGCAGGAACTGGAGCACTAGCAGGAAGATGACACCGAAACTACGTGGAACAAAGCTCAGCACATTTTAAATCATGATGTTTTGCAGTCGGAAGTGAGCCTGTCCACCCTGTGACAGTCATGAGTGTACGAGCCATGACCGGATGGCCTATGTTTTTGCTGTCGTATGTACATGTTCGACTTTGTTTCCTTGATCCGAATGTTATTGTAAATTTGTCGCGTGCAGGTAGGGCTTGCATCCGAGTCGGGATTCGGAGCTATACATGTGGTCACTGGTCAGTGTCCCGTTACTACTAGTAGTATTTGCCCCACAACACATTGTGCCCAAGTGCTACCCCAGTACTACAGTACTCAGTGGTTACCACTTGTACACCGTTTATCTTTCCTCCATAGAAGGTGACGTTCGACGAACATGGCACCGTTCAACAAGCCGACCGTAGTGCTCACCGGATTCAAGGAAAGACCCGAGTCATTACTCGCCCAAGGTGGTTTCTTGCTTGAACAACGACATATCCGGACTCCTTACAAGCACGATTTTCAGGAGACAGACTGTATATCGGTACAGCAGCTGGGAATGTACACATTTATGACTTGCATGATGAGACCAGTACGTTCTTGCTTTTGGCCAGCATCCCAGCCCTCTCGTTGGGATCCGGGATCCTGACGTGACGTCTTATGTATTGGATTGAGCAGGCGAAGACGCGAGCCCGACGATGACATTGGTAGAAACGAAGCAGGCGATATCGCGAAAAGCCATCGATCAGTTGGGGTACATAAAAGATATCAACTCGCTCGTCGTGCTCTCTGGCGAGTCGTCGTCCTCCCATTCATTCATACATCCTAACTCACTTGCGTTACAGAGAGCATACCAACGCTATACCCGCTTCCTTCATTCTCCCCGCCAACCCCGCTCGCCAAAGCCAAAGGCGCACTGTCGTTCGCCATCCATTCTTCCGTGCACAACGCTCCCCGCCCTGTGGCTCCCGACGCATCAGACCCCTCTCGGTCCGGTGGCTTCGATCCCGCCAAGGACCCGATACCGATACCGACGATGGTGACAACCCTCGTGATAGGCTGTCGTCGCAAAGTCGTTGTGTATACTTGGAGAGACGGGGAAGCCCAGGAGGTCAAGGTAAGCCGCTGCCTGTTCATCTGTTTACGTCTCTCGTTCGCTCATCTCAGCCACCTCCTATGAAACAACATGTGCATCCCGACAATTAGGAAACCTTGCTCCCTCACTCCCCTCGCGCAGTGGCCTTCATGGATCCCTTTCATGTCTGCCTCGCATACCCCGCCACGGAATACGCAATTTTCTCGTTGGAGGACTCGACGACTGTTGACGTTGCGACGCCCGCACCAATCCCCACTGCCTCGTCTTCTACAGGTTTGGGTATGGGTGCGTTCTCGGGGTTATCAGGTTACATGAGTCTCGGGCGTGGGAAGGCCGTGAAGCCTGGGCTGGTGAGAGTTGGTGAAGGTGAGGTGGTTGTTGTCAAAGAGAGTGAGTCGTCTTATTTTTTTTTTCGCTTGAAGGGTGTGATTGAACGGGACGGCGTGTTAGATCAGGGGTTTGTACTTGCTGTTGATGGGACGACGAAGGCTCACAGTATCAACTGGCCGAGTCAGCCTGAGGAGATCGGTGAGTCACTTCCTCTTTGTTTCTTTTCCTCAGTCTAATCGGCTTGATCGTTCCGTGGTCCCCCCTTTACTCCGTACACACTTCTAGCATACGTTAATCCTTACATATTCTCCTTCCTTCCACCCGGCACAGTCCCTCTTTCTGATGAAACGTCCAACGGCAGTGACCGCTCCTCACCTATCCCAACTTCCACATCTCTCCAAGCACCCCAAGGACAGACACCCGCATCCCTGATTCAAGCCCCAGTCGTCCAAGTCATCTCGTCCATAAACGCGCTTCCCGTGCAGACTCTCGCCTTCCCTTTCTCTCAGCCTTTCACCTCCTCTTCGACCATATCTGTGGCAAACATCTCCCTACGCCTCCTCACTACTACTATCCCATCTACCCCATCCAACGCGGCCATGGCAACTACAGCGTCGAAAAACCCGTCTCCTCTCTTCCTCCTTTCTGCCCCCCTCGACCGGACGCTGGCTGCCGCGGAAGGTACCACCATATGGCGGTTCACCATGCGGGACTGGGATGCCCAGATCGATGAATTAGTAGAGCGAGGATCATATACTGACGCATTAGCTCTTCTGGAGCGAGTTGAGGGTCCAGGAAAGAGTCCCAAACGCACGCTCATCCTCGCTCTCAACGCCGTGTCCCAGTTCCGAGCCGGGAAATATGATGATGCTATCAACTTGTTTTTGGAGCTCGACGTTAACCCTGCGAAAGTTGTCGCTTTGTACCCTGAGCGCGTGGCTGGGCGGTTGGCGGTTGGGCGGGAGGAATGGGTGGCGCTGTTTGGGGGACCAACGGCGAAGGTGAAGGAAGAGTTGAGCAGTGGTGGTGCGAAAGCAGAATCCTCGGCAGGGGACAAGGGTAAGGCGGAGGATGCGGTGTCGACCAAGTCGAGCGATGGGGGTAGGAAGGAGAGTGGAAGTAAGGAGAGACTCCCGCGCTCGATTGAGAGGTCGCCTTCCCCGGCGGGCTCTTTGAGAGCACGAACGAAGACGAGCTTTGGAGCTTTGTTGCCGTCTGCGGTGTCGAAAGATGATGACGTTGCCTCTCTGAGTGGGAGGAAGAAGGGAAAAGTAATCGGTGCGTCTTTTTTTCTTCTTGTTCTGGTAGCAATAGTAACTTGTCCCCTTCCGGCTTCCATTCTCGATCCACGTCGGCATATTACCTGTGCAGACGACTCAACGCGTTCCCTGGAGACTCTCTGGCGCTACCTAACGTCCCTCCGTCCCAAACTTGCTGGCGTCTTGTCATCGTCACACCACATAACACCCTCCCAATCCCACCTCTTCCCCACTCTCTCATCCACCGCTCCCGCCTCTCTCTATGCGCTCCCATCGGGTGTCCCGCTAACGACGCTCAGTGAAGAGGAACTAGTGAAAAGAGCTCAGATCGTCGATACCGCATTATTCAAGAGTTATTTGATCGGACGACCGAGCATGCTGGGCCCGCTTTGTAGATTGCCGAATTGGTGTGACGTAGAGGAAGTTGAGGAGGAGTTAAGGGCGAGGGAGGTGAGTTCAATCGGTTTCTTTCGATTTGGCTTTGGAGTATTGGGATGTGCTGGATAGGAAGCATGTAGGCTGATAGGACTGATTTTTTTGGAACTAGAAATACGCTGAGCTTATCTTTCTGTACAATGGGAAAAAGATGCACGCCAAAGCTCTCAAGTTACTCCAACAGTGCGTATCATTCCTGCTTTCCGCACATCTGACGATTGGTATACTCATCTACGCGCCGGGCATCTTCCTCCGCGCACATCACCTCTTACCTTTTGCTACAGGCTAAGCAATAAAGAAGATGACGCGAGGGATAAAGCTCGACCAACCATTTCCTATCTCCGGAAGTTAGGCCCAGAATACATAGATCAGATCTTCGAGTCCGCGCACTGGGTGTTCGAGCAAGACCAAGTGATGGCTTTCAAGGTCAGTTATTATCGCCTTCACTCGTTCGACATCGCACTTGATTGCAAACACTCTCCATGCAGATATTCACTTCGGACGACGTGGAGCTCCCTCGAGGACCAGTCACAGATTACCTCGAAAGAATCGACCCTCAGATAGCGAGTCAGTATCTCGAATACCTCATCGAGGAAAAAGAAGAACAGAGTGTCAGTTTTCACGATCGGTTAGCAGAACTGTATCTTGGTATTACGACAGGTGCAAAGAAGAAGGGAGACGAGAGTGCGTCCTTTTTTTCGTTATTCTGGTTTTCGTGTATGTCGGAATGTGAGAGCTGACGGGTAGATTTTTTATATGGTTTAATTAGAGAAACGAGGGGAGATGTATGCGAAACTTGTGAGGTTTATTGAGACGACGGAACGTTATCAGCCTGATCGGTTGTATGGGCTGCTCTCAGAAGGTGGGCAAGCTCTTTGGAGCCTAGTAGTGTTGTGGCGTCTAACTCCACCTCTACAGATCTTTACGAAGCACGAGCGATCCTGTTAGGTCGTATGAGCAGGCATGAACACGCTCTGGAGCTGTATGTCTACAAGCTTGGAGACTTTGCCAAAGCTGAAGAGTGAGTCCCACCACCTCGCGTTAGCCCTTCTCCAAGCACATAACCCGCCTAACTCAACCACCCAGGCACTGTAAACGTATCTCCTCACCCTCTCCAACGGCCTCCCCCATCTTCCTAACCCTCCTCAAACTCTACCTCCGCCCCACGATCCCCAACCGCCCAACCTGCTCGCTCCCGCACTCTCCCTCATCGCTCGCCACGGCGCCCGACTCGACCCCATCGAAACCCTCCAGCTCCTCCCGCCGCTCGTGACCGCCCAAGATGTGAAACCGTTTTTAGCTCAGGCATTGAGAGCGCCCGTATTCGACAATTGTGTTGTGAGAGAGGTGAACAAGGCGAGGCGCGAGGGTGTCGAGAGGAGGCTGATGGTGTTGGAGTCGCGAAGGGTGAAGGTGACTGATAGTCGGATGTGCGTCGGGGCGTTCTCACTGCTTATTTTCATGCCTGTCCCTTGCTTTCACTTCACTTTTTTTGGTTTGGAATTCTGGGTTTTTCTGCCTTACGCTCCCCCCCTTCTCCTTTGATTCGAAATGCTCAAGCTGACACGCAACATCCTTCTTCAGATGTCCACAGTGTCACAAACGTCTCGGAAACAGCGTGATTGCGGTACACGCACCTCGGTTCGTCTCCACCCCTTTTCTGCGCCCTCGGGTGCTCGTGTCCGTAGTTGCTTATTGTTGTTGTTCATTTCGTGACAGTGGGAGAGTTACACATTATCAATGCCGGGAGGCGTTTTCGAGCAAACTGAAAGCTGGGCACTGGAGCTGAAGAGCTGAAGATGGAGATCAGTCCCATCGTGGATAGGTACTGTGATTTTACTTGGCTCTGTTTGCATGCCCAAATGGGTGGCGCAAGTGGCATGTATTGTGAGCAAGTGCACTGTACACATAGTATATCGACCTGCGTCCTATCAAAGCTCCTGACAAAAGCCTGCAAGAAGTTCTACCTCTCCAATCTTTCGAGATGATGGATGTTCAAGATAAGATAAGGATAAACATGTAAAGCCACCCAGCGTCATCAACGGGTGTCACTGTCTAAACATCCTTATCAGATATCATCACAGTCTGGCCTTGGCTTCGCCCTCATCGCCCGAGCGCGATCCCGCAGCACGAGACGAAGAATCTTCCCACTAGGAGTCCTAGGGATCGCATCGACGATCTCAACCCCACCTACAAGGTGCTTGTGTGTCACTTTGTGGTCTGCAACGTGCTATTGTCCACCGGGACGATCGTCATTCATTATCCAGCGACAAAAGTGAGCTACGAACCTTCATGATGGCAGCCTTGACCTTCTCGGCCTCCCCTTGCTCGTCCGTGACACGTGCGGCGACGTCGGGATGGAGAACAACGAGTGCCATGGGTACCTCGCTGGCGCTGTAGTCGTCGGGAATCGGGACGACGCAAACATCAGCGACATCCGCCATGTCCAGCAAGCATTCTTCAAGCTCAGCTGGAGAAACTTGGAATCCTTTGACATTCATAATGTCCTGTCAAGACGTTGAATGTGGTATTTCTTTCGTAAGTCAGACACTCGACTGACCTTGAGCCGACCTACGATAAACACCTCGCGATCTTCGCGGATGACGACTTCGTCACCGGTATGGAGCCATCTACCGAGCGCTCCGTCAGTTTCCTCTCCTCAGCATATGCAAACAGCCTGAATATTTCACCCGTCGACGAAGGACTCCTTTGTCCTACGCTCCACATCAGTTCCCAGGTCTCTTCCCAGCAGGAATGCAAGAAAACTCACGCCTCTTCATTGTTCCAGTATCCGAGAGCTAGTGACGGCGTCTTTACTACGAGTTCGCCTGGCTCATTGTATCCTGCGACAGTTCCGTCGTGCTTCACCACTCTCGCTACGACGCCTGGGAGCATCCTCCCAACTCCGCTGACACCCCAAGCTTAGAGTCAGTGGAGAACATTGTGATACACGTGGACGACTCAGTCAAGCCTGTCGCGGGTTCAGTAATGAGGCCTACATAGATAGAATAGAACCATACTCACCATAATGCTTGGCCGATTTGCGCATTGGGGAGAACTTTGACAACCTGGTTCATGTGTTCCGCAGACAGAGGTGCCCCACCGCATAGCACGTGTCTGATACCGGTAAGATCATAATTCTGGGTTTGCTGGATGCTTGGTGTACTGTCAGGGGGTTGTTCAGATATGTCACCCATCGCAACTTACTTTGCAGAGCAACGCAATCTGGGGGGGTACGAGCCTAGAAGAGAGCACTCAGCGGAGCAAGTTTAAGCAGGCACCGGGGAGTTACATCAAATGTGTTATCTTGTGCCTAGACACACTTTGCAAGAATTCCGTGAAGTTGAACTTCGGGATCACTACAAGTGTTAGCTGAATGACCAGGTTACTACATTGTTAGCTGCAAATGGATAACCAGGAGCTTACGCCACAAAACTGTACGAAATGTAACTTGATGCGCGTTGAGGCAAACGAAATATTCCATGCAACGGCAATGAACTCACATAAACTAGAAGGCCAGAAATATCTGAGTGAATGCGAGTGAGCTCGGTCCGAGAGCAATAAGCGGCATAAATAATGAAAGTTAGACTTACTGCTAGCCACTCTATCCCCAGGTCGGTACCTCTGGTCTTCCCATGCACAGTAGTTCTGATTGATCTTATTGTGAACGGCCATCTGGATCGTGTTCGTGATAGGGGCATAATGGGAGATCGCCACAGCCTGCGGTCGACGGGCTTAGCGAAGGACCCACGCCAGACGTAAGAATATTCACCTTGGCCTTACCGGTCGTGCCACTGGAGAAGTTTAGGAAGGCAATTTTAGATTTTGCTTCACCAGGCTTGAGTCTTGGCTCGGTGAAGCACTGCTCCATCGTTAACCCTTCTTGTATCAGTGTCTCTATGGAGGCATGATTGCTCCCCAGGACCTGGTCAAACACCACGACACGTGTATCTGGTAAACCAACGGCGCGAGCAGCGGATACCGCAGTGCTTAGTGACTCTAGATGTGTGATTATAAGTGAGGGCTTCGTCATTCGTATTTGGTACAACAGCTCGTCGTGGCTGTAGGCTGGGTTCGCTCCTCTGTTGGACGTGTGCACATGGACGCGTCAGGTCTGCGACGGACGAGGTAGTGCAACTCAACTAACGAGACAATAGCACCTAATCTGTGCGTTGCCCATATTGCAGGCGGGTAGTCTAGAGGGTACATTTCAAGATGACAGCAGTTGCTATCAGACCGAAGGACATACCGACATGGTTCGGGCTGAATATGAGCACTATCGGGCTTGCTCAGAACAGATAAAGCTGACCAGCCCAGGACCATACATACCAACGTCATTATCACCTTGAGCGAGCGAAAGTATAAGACAGCGTAATTGACTAGAACAGTGCTTTACTCACTAATATTGTACCGTGCCTTAAAGCTATTGGCAAGCCCGAAGGTCCGCGCGCGCAACTACCGTCTGCTAAGCTAGATAGACAGGAGACGAGGTTCCTGC
Organism: Melanogaster broomeanus; assembly: GCA_014904935.1. Classification (NCBI taxonomy): domain Eukaryota; kingdom Fungi; phylum Basidiomycota; class Agaricomycetes; order Boletales; family Melanogastraceae; genus Melanogaster; species Melanogaster broomeanus. Next base: position 157,207 of record MU123753.1, on the reverse strand, counting down.
ACTCACCTCCTCAAGTCCAATGTGTCTCCCAGTAGCATCATCGATCAACCACGGGATACCGGCCTTCCGTACTGGCCGCAGGGGGTGATGCGAATCAAGGAAAAACTGAGGAATGGTCAGGTCATTTGGAACGACACAGTTCAACGGTTCTGCAGATATTTCAGTCATCTCGAATTATGACAACGGATCGAGCAGCGGCCAGGAGATCAAAAGAATGGTGACTTGGGTGAACGCACGCACTTTGTGGGGGTGTGCCATATATACAAAATTGTGAGGATACATACATATGCAAGCGTCAGCGTTTCAAGTTGTTCCTGGCCAGCGGTCCGTGCCATGTCTACATGTAATGTTGCGGATGGTTCTTGCCGCGGTGTGCACGACACACGAGGTGCAGCTCGAAGATCATGTATCGGGGCTCTCTCCTTGCTAACCTAGAACAGCCGAAACGGTGTATGTTTTCACAGACGGCCACCTGATGATGGCCTGCCAGCTCATCTATTGTATGATCCCTGGCGTGCCGGTCGAACGGGCGGAAGCCTGGCTGAGGGTCGGGGTGCGGGGATTGAGAATATAGCTTACACATGCAGTAGTCAGTAACCGTAAAGAAAGATCTGAAACAGTCACTGCTTGTCCCCATCGAGTGACTACACACCCACAACGAAGGCAAGTCGGGACCTTTCCGTGCGCCGCAAAACGAATTCTCTCTCCGGTGAGGTAATCAGCGGAAATGGTGACAACAGAGTGTGTCACAACAGTAAGATGGTCGTTTCTGACTTTGGTTCTGACAACAGCAGTTCAACGAGGGGTGTCAATGCAAGACGCTAGACGTCCGCGTTCCTCTCGGGATTTTTGTTCACAAGTGGAGTGGGACGAACAAAACCTTTCGGTGAGTACGACTTTCTGAAAATAGCCGTGCTGGTAGATATTAGTCCCGCAGAAGCGGGCCAGCTGCAGTGCGGTTCTCTCGACGGATCTTGCTCGTCATGGGCCTGGATTGTGGCTCGCCGATGCCCCGCCGGGGCCAAAAGAAAGGGTGTTCAGGGGTGGTGCAGTCCAAACTCTAACACCCACACAGAAATGAGTGCAAGATATACTTGACCACCATGACAAGTTTGATCGGCTATGGAAACAAGCCTTTCAGCGCAATCGAGAAGTTGAGGGCTCGTTATAAGAGCTATGCTACGAACGCTAGCTTTCGTCTTGCCCTGAGTTAGTTGCGCAGGCTTTCAATGACTTTATCAATTGCATCAAGAAGGCCCACGAGGTCATATCTCCATCTCATCGACGAAACTGCCAAACGTAATCTCAAAGTTAGTACTTAGGTGGTCATGAGACGCACACCAGATCTCTGCTCACCGCTACTTTATCGAAAACGAACATGTAATTACGTGTCCTATGCTCCTGGCGAGACATTTGGTGGGGGCCCGAACCAGTCAGCGAGCTTCTGCACAATGCCTTCCACGTTCTTGATATAAATCTCGACGTATTTCGCCAGTTCCAACGGATTGAAAGGATGGGGGAATACTTCCCGGAACTCTTCTGCATAGCTCGCGTCCATCTCTTCTTTCGACAGTCTATAGACACAGACAGAACCGAGGGAAAGGAATGAGGGAAGGCGGGACACTCAAAACAAGAGACGGACGTACCCTTCTTCTTCACCCCTCGTCTCCCGGGTACCCTCCCAATCCACCACCGAATGCATCCATTTCTGGCATTCGTCCTTGACCTGCATGAACGAATCCGCTTCGCCCTCTGACAGATCGTCATGGAACAACAGATTCGAAGGTTTGTCCAGGCCCTCTATGGAGCCTGGGAAGAAATCATTGAGCCGTTTTCCAAGGAGACACGATTCGGGTGCCGTCCATAGGTAATGGACGTACTGCGGTGGTGATGAGCTGGAGATGACGCACGGGAATACGGGACAAGATGCTCACGAGTTTGATAAGGCTCTGCAGGAGCAGGACGTACTCCGTCCGCTGTGCTTCTCGCTTCGCCACGAACACCTCCAGCCGCTTCACCTCCTTGTCCTTGAGCATCCGCACCTCTCTGTGGAGCCCCTCGTTCTGCGCATTCGAGTAGTACTTCTGCCACACGAGTGCCTCGTCCGCTTTGAGGCAAGAGAACCGGCGGTACACGTCAATAGCGGACAGGAGGTTGAGCAGGTCTGGAATCTGCCCGAGGATGAAGGACGGATAAAGGATGTTACGGGCTGCGTAGAAGACGAGGGAGGGCGGGGGCATCGAAGACGGGCCCGGAGGGGTGACCGAGGAGACGTGATCTACAGGTTTGATATATATAGTGAGGGGTCCATGAGGTAGCATCGCAGAGCAGGACGCAACTGTATATCTGTCTGTGGGCTTGAGAGTCGTATGAATCGCTGCTGAACTTGACTGATGATGTTAATGCTTTGAGCGTGTCCATGGCTATTTAATAGTAGCTGGGCGGCGGCAGCGGGGCTGGTGACGGCGTTTGACTACCGGATGACGAGCAGACGTGTCGTGTAGTCGGAGGACATTGACCAGGAGCACGACCAGTGAGTGGAAGTGAAGGTGCAATTTATACCGTGACTTGACAAAAGTGTCTGGCACGTCGCGTCAATTTCAGAATAGGCTCAGCGCTTCTCACGAGTGGGTCCGAAAAAGTTGCCGCAACAGCCTGAGAGGCAGCACTGTCCACATTGAATTGATAGATACGGTCATGTAAAGACTCGGAGGAGCAATGCTTCTGATCAATATGACTTCTATTCAACCTCTGAAACTCCCTGTACGCAAAGAACATTGACAGCATTCTAACCATCGTCCGAGTCATCAAAACTCTGCCAGGACATCTGAATGACAAGTCGATTTAGCTTGGACTTCTTCCAACGCGTACTAGATGTGACTCACCTCCACCATAGACACGGCAAGGTGCTTCCCCTTCATCCACAACCTCCATTCTTGCGTATGGGTGGTCATAGAAGTCCCCAAAGAGGAGCTTGCAGTCTTCGACAAGCTTCCCCTTGCCATCAGGGTCAATCTTGCCAATGTTCCAATGGTAGCAGGAGCGGCAGTGGCAGTGGCAGTGAGGCTGAGGCTGCCAGTGAGGCTGAGGAGCCCTCCCACTTTGCTCCAAATCGTTTACATGTTTCTTCCCAATCTGTATAGGTATTACTGTAAAGACAGGATGTGTGCAGACGACGACATGTTACTCACTGACATCTGGGGATAGGATGTCTGTTGTGCGCAGGTTTTGCTCATGCCCCCTCTGCCATATGATCACAGCAGCTGGGTCATGTCGACCCACAAAGTAATCCTCCAACATATAGATATCGAATAGCCTGATGCGGCCAGGAGGATTGGCATTTGCTTCTGCCTCGAGGGGTTTCTGGATGTAGCGGAGGACATTCTCAAGGTATAGCGCATTCCGGCGCAAGGTATCCTGAATTTCTTCATCCAGTGTTCGTGAAATCTGCTTGTTCAGTAATGTCTTGAAGACCTCTCTGCGGCGGAGTCTGCGCCAAATGAACCGGCGAACAAGATTGACATAATGCTTTGGAACCTTTGTATACAACTGGCGTTCTGGCACGGTGTAGATGCCCGGGATGCCTCCCACATTGAAAACCGTTAGTTCAAACTCCCATAAGCATGCAAGATCATCATCGGTGGGGACAGCAATGGGAAAGAGGGAACCAGATGGCAGAGGCCAGCTGGCCAGGTAGTCATGTTAGATAACAGTCACGGTTACTCTTGATCATCCCGGTCACCAATTGCTCACTTAATATTTGGCATGCCGTGGCTCTCCTCAACCAGAGTGAATCAATTCTGCAATTCTGCCTTCCTCTCCTCAACTATTGCGCTGCGTCACTGCACAAGCACGTCAATCTCGGCAGCAGGCTCGGAAAGCATCAGCATGCTCTCATCACTAGGAGAGGGCGAACTAAGTAAAAGTTCAAACAATAACTAGTACAGCTTCGTAAGTACAGTAAAAACCAGTAACATTTACTACAGGACAGGTCGAGACTCGGGGAAAGCGGCAAGATGAATAGACTCGGAATGATGGACTCGGCAGGGACTTAGGGCGCTGCTGGCGGTACAGTAGCGCGTGAAAGAGAAAGCGAGAGAGTTGCACAGATCTGACAGCAGGGGTGTGCTCGGAGAGTTGCAATGACACTGGCAGCGCCGGGAGGGGAGCCTGATGTGACTGCGACTGCTGTTCAAGTCGTGCTGGTGGTGTGGCAGCCATTTAAGCTGAAGCTGCGAGTGGGATAGACGCTCGTCCGACTCTCGAATGACCTGAGAGGTGAGATTGCCAGCATTGATTGCTGTGTTGATGTACGAGATGAAAAACATTAACCGTGAACACTGTGGTCGCACCTGGAGAGTGGGCTTCGTTGAAAGCGATGTCCACAAGTCGAGACAGAGGACATACGTCGTTGTCATTGTGGGGCCTCTACGCCTGTCGCCGCCTTTGTCTGTCGATGGGTCCTTCATTGCATCCTCGTCCCATGCCATCCTGAGCCCCTGCCTCTGAACCCAGAGGTGAACGTGGACTGTTCGCACGTGTGATTACGATGCACAGCGTGGCTGAAAATGTGTGAGGTCAGGCTAGTGTGTGCAAATGGCGGATCGTACTCACGTTGTTGTCGTTGAGAGTGGAAACATTGGACAGGGTGCAGCGAGCACGAATTCCAATTCGGTGCTCTGATTGGGTAGGGCTTTAAATTGCGGAACAGCTCTGGGCCGGGAAGCTGCCGGTATTTGAATCAGGGAGTATTATCACTGCGATAGTACTGCGATCGATGGCACTCGGCAGGTATGATACGCAGACCAATGAAAACGAGCAACCGGAGTTTGAGCGTAGGTCCGTTCAGGTTGCCCCGAGCCATGATGATGAGTCTGCACCGCTATATGTCCATGAGATGTGCAGATGGAACAGTACGGGAAGCATGATCAAGATATTACAACGTTAGTCCTTGGGTGCGGTTGTATGGGTTCAAGTTGTAAAATGGTCAAGCAGAATGTGACCTGGATTGAATTGCGATATCGATGAGAAGGGCAAGGTTGGATGCTGTTGGCAGAGGGCGATACCGCAACCGAGCAGGGTCCCTAGGCTCGCCCGTGTTTCTCTTAGCTCCGCACTTTCCAATCACAGGTTCCTCAAGCAAAGTTGGGGTACAAAGGTCACCACTGACATGACATGGCTGTCAATAGTACCCTACACCAACATCCACTCGACGCCATCTTTTCCTCTTCGTTATTCCCCTCGGACTGATATACCCCTATGGCAAATCCAACTTCAACATTCCACCACGACACACCCCCGCCCGGTCGGACTTTCGCTAACCAAGATGCTCTACCGAAACTCCCTATCCCCGCTCTTGAGGATACCTGTAACCGATACTTGACAGCTCTTCGTGGTCTGCAAGATGACGAAGAACATGCTGCTACAACTCGTGCAGTGCAGAGCTTCCTGGCCGAAGGAGAGGGACAGGCACTTCAGGAGCGACTCAAGCAGTGGGCTGCCGGAAAAGCAAGGTGCGTCACTACTCTCCATCGTGCCTCGGGGTTTCACCGACGTTGATTTCTCCCGTTTGCCCTTGACCCGGCAAATGCAGCTACATCGAGGACTTCTGGTGAGATCGGTTTCTAGGTTTTTGTGGCTTTGATCTCATCGTGTCACGGTACAAATATGCAACCTGGCGACACCTTAATAGGTACGAAAGCTACCTCTCACACAGCGATCCAGTAGTCCTTGCGCTCAATCCCTTCTTCGTGCTCGAGTAAGTCGTCGATCGGCTGAGATCGTCTCCGAAGTCATCTTAACTCGCCTTCATTTTGACAGGAATGATCCGACTCCTGACCGCGGGTCTCAACTACCTCGTGCAGCTGCGCTCATCGTCTCCTCTCTTGGCTTCGTACATGACCTCCGCGCCGGATTACTGGACCCTGACACAGTGCGTGGGCGCGCACTCGACATGGATCAATACACCAGATTATTCGGGAATGCGAGGATACCTACCGAGGTGAGGTCTAGTATCGCCACTCCTACCCAACCTCTTACCGATAGTGCGATCAGAGAGGATGTAAGATGCTTCTTAACGATACTGCTCACCACATCGTGGTCCTGCGGCGGGGACAGTTCTGTGAGTACCGAGAATGTCGTGTGATCGCGATCGATGAATGACTCGGCCCCTCAGATTGGTTCGACGTACTGGACGAAGAAAATCGTCCTCTCCTGACAGAACGTGAGGTAATCAGGAACCTTCAGGCAATTGTACGGGATGCGGACAACACTCCTATCACAGAAGTAGGAATCTGTAACAGCATTTCGTGACCTTTCCTAAAACGTTTCGTCATCCAGGTCGCTCGCACTTCCATCGGCGTACTCACGACCGAAAACCGAAAGACATGGTCCCGCCTGCGTCGGGCGCTCGCAGAAGACAGAACGAACGCTGCTTGTCTGCGTCTCATCGATGACGCACTGTTTGTTGTATGCCTGGATGATGCCGCACCTGCTCGCGAAGGCGTCGAAAACCAGCCTAACAAACGCGGGGGCGAAAACGGAGAAGACTTGGCAGCCCTGTGCTCCAACTTCCTATGTGGAACGTACGACCTCAGGGAAGGTGTACAAGTAGGCACATGCACCAACAGGTGGTACGACAAGGTTCGCTTATGCTTAATACTTTGGCCACATTTGCGGACTGACGTAATTGTGAGAACAGCTTCAGATCATCGTCTGTGCGGACGGCGCTGCTGGAATCAACTTTGAGCACACTGGCGTTGATGGTCATACCGTTCTCAGGTATGGCATCTCAATCCAAGTTGCATCGAATCCACGCAATGACTGACGGGATGTCTGCCTCTCCTAAGATTTGCAGCGGACGTTTTCACTGAAGGTCTCATGCTGTTGGCCCGCTCTATCAACCCTTCGGCGCCTACGCTCTTCCACGCGCCACTCTCTCCTTATGCCAAGTCTTACAAGCCTCCCAAGCCAAGTGCAGGTAGACACCGCAGTTCTCCTTCTAGCGGGAGTGCAACGTCCCCATCGGATGCGTACGATACAACGCCCGCCAAGCTCATGTGGACCCTCACTCCCCAGATCCGCGTTGGCATACGCTTCGCGGAGACGAGGCTGAGCGACCTGATCTGCCAGAACGATTGTCAAGCTTTGGAGTTTAGAGGCTACGGGAAGAACTTCATTACCAGTAATGGGTTTAGCCCAGACGCATTCGTTCAAATGGCATTTCAGGCAGCGTATTTTGGACTCTATGGTAAGTTATCTCCTTCAGAGTCTCGACGAGCGAAGACCATTGAATCGGTCGCTCTAGGAAGGACAGAGTGTACGTACGAGCCTGCGATGACCAAGGCGTTCTTGCATGGTCGCACTGAGGCAATCCGGACTGTCCAGCCGGAGAGCGTGGAGTTCACCAAGGTTCGTACTCAGTTCCGTTCGTGGAGGATCTCCACTCGCTGCTCACTGTCCGCAACAAATAGACGTTTTTCTCAGAGGCTTCTAACGAACAGAAGATCGAGGCCCTGCGTAAAGCATGCGAACGCCACGGGAAGTTGACAAAGGACTGTAGCCAAGGTCTCGGACAAGACAGGTCAGTCAGTCAAAGCGGGAGTGAGGTCCGCAAATACTGATTCACTGTTGAACTAGACATCTCTACGCACTTTACTGCCTTTACCAGCGACAACTTGCCGGCAACCTTGATCCCCTCCCTGATGATCCTCTTCCGAATGCGATGGTGAATGGGGCGCAGAAAGCGGCTCTTCCGTCCATATTTACAGACCCTGGTTGGCGTCTGCTCAACACATCCATTCTGTCGACGTCCAACTGTGGTAACCCTGCACTGCGACTTTTCGGCTTTGGTCCAGTCGCGGCCGACGGCTATGGTATCGGGTATATCATCAAGGAGAATGGAATAAGCATGTCAGTATACGTCGACTACCTCGTTCTGTACCGCTGAACCTTAGTCCGTTCGATGACTTGCAGTGTTGCATCTTCAAAGCACCTTCAGACACGGCGGTATTTGGATACGTTGCAGAGTTATCTGCTGGAGGTCCAACGAATCCTGATTCAACTCCATTTGTCGGTCAACGAACGGCCAGCACCGTTCGTCGACCATTCAGGAATCCTACGTGACTCGAAGACCGGCCGACCTCTCAACGGGCACAGCAGTTCGGACGATGGTGCAAGCGACGGCTACGGGGATACAATGCGTGCGTCATCTCCTTGGCAGTTCCTCGTGATCTCTTGAACACAAGCTGACGGTGCGGGATACAGCTGGGTATTCGTTCTTTGACAGCGGAGATATGGAATTACTCGGAGGCCGAAAACGAAGTCCGTATGCGAATATTGGTACGTGCTGTTGCTTCCATCTATTCGAGGGTGCTGATTAACGAGATGGTGTGCTCACGTGCGATATGTGCTCGAACAGGGAAGGTTTTGCCGTTGTCTGACTATTGATGTCACGTGTGTACCACGCCGTTGGTGGCGTCCATGTGTCTGTATGAATGAGAGTTGTCTTGTCTTGTCTTGTAACAGCGTCAACGCTGCCGCGTGTATAACTTTTCTGTACTAATCAACTTGATTGATCTTGATAAGTTGGAATGGATGTCACGGGAAACGCTGACATAAGCACGGGACCACTAAAGATAGACATGGCTATGTCAGCGTGACGCTGGTGTGGCGGCCGTAACCCCTCTCCTAAATTCGAGCCATTCCCATCGCTGCTTGTCTCTGCACCACCACATCGCGACTCAATTCATCATGTCTGGCCAGCACACTCTCCCTGATCTCCCTTATGCCTACGATGCTCTCGAGCCCTACATCTCGAAGCAAATCATGACCCTTCACCACACCAAGCACCACCAAGCCTATGTCAACGCTCTCAACGCCGCTGAGGCCAGTTACGCGAGGGCTACTACCCCCAAGGAGCGTATCGCTCTCCAGGCCGCCCTCCGCTTCAACGGTGGTGGTACGTGCATGTCTCTTCCTTCGATGGAGGACCGAGTCATCATTCATTCGTTCATTCGTTTATCTTATCACTATCGTCACCGATCACCACATACTCACGTCATCGATGGCGTTCTCTCTTCCCAGGTCACATTAATCACTCCCTCTTCTGGAAGAACCTTGCACCCTCTGCCAGCGAGGGCAAGGGCCATGGTGGTGTCCTCAAGCCTGGTCCACTAGCGGACGCCATCGCAGCGGACTTCGGTTCGTTCGAGTCTCTCAAGACGCAGTTCAACACCACGACCGCTGGCATTCAAGGTTCTGGCTGGGGCTGGCTCGTGAGTTTCATGACGCTGTTTTGCTGTCAATCAATCCGACTGAGCGGTGCTTTTTCAGGGCTTGAACCCCACGACTAGGCGTCTCGAGATCACCACCACTGCTAACCAGGACCCTCTCCTGACGCACGTCCCCATCATCGGTGTCGATATCTGGGAGCACGCTTTCTACCTCCAATATCTCAACGTCAAGGTTGACGTGAGTCCCGATTTGTTCTTTATTTCAATCATTTATCAAATGCTTACCTGTGCTCACGCTACTAGTACCTCAACGCCATCTGGAGCGTCATCAACTTCGAGGAGGCTGAGAAGAGGTACGCTGAGGCAATCTCCGGCTCCAAGTTGTAATTGCAAGCCGTGCGGAGAGTTTCAAATGACACAAAAAAAATAAGAACGGAGCTGTGATCCATGTATTTTTTACGACATGCAATTGACGTGTTTTTTGTTTGCTCACTCTGCCACCGAAAGCAAGGTCTGATTTTAGATTTTGCCCTGCGTCCAACCTTCAGATGTTCCGGTGTGACTGGAAATCGGAGCAATATCGCCTAGTAGCCCCGTTGTCTGGGTAACTCACATCATAGTACCTGCTGTCTTCACTCCGCTTGAGCCATCATCTCAACCCAGCTGTAGATCTGTGGACATTCGTAAGGGGAAGCTCTGACCAGGCCAGGCCTCCATCATCTTTCTCGTCAGGATGCGTGGTTATCGGTATCGGGAATTCGAACTTCAAAACTTCGACCTGCATAGAACATATATCTGTCAACCCACTCTTCGCGCATCACCGTTCAAGAAACGAGGAATGACTGTTGCAAAACTCCCCGTCTATTGCAGTCCCCGCTTGAGTCTGTATAATCCAAGGTTTTTAAATCCACAATGACAATCTACCAACACCGATGGTCAATATCTCAATAAACGACCTAAGATTACACAGACCTAAAATTACACAGTACTGCCGACCATACAACACGGGAGCTGCCAGCACATATATCTTTCACAACAGCTTCATCGCAACGCCCATGATTTTCTGCATATCGGTCGGTTCGATCTTCCCAGTGCTCTTGTATTGCGAAAAGAGCTGCATAGCAGTTGCTGCCGCCGATTGCATAGCTGTGCGATCATTTGGTCAAAATCGTCAGGAGACTTGTCATATATTGTTGCCACAGGATGGACTCCTACCTTCTGCCTTGCCGTCTCCACCTGAGCTACTACCCTTCTTGTCGAACAGCTTTCCAGCTTGGGACATCGCAAGAGACATCTTTGTGTGACATCGCGGGTCATCAGACAGGTGGTATTACCATGAATTAGAATTAGCACCACTCACGATTTTATCCTGCATCCCTCCTCCACCAGAAGCACGAGTAGGCGCCGATTCCTCTTCTTCATCGTCGTGATTGGCAGATGTAGGTTTCTGCGACTGATGCTGAGAAGCCGTCTGTTTGAACGCCTCCATAGCAGCTGCTGCCCCGATCGTGTTGGCATCCATTGGCCCGTGAGAGTCCGACTCTTCCCTGTGGTGGGGCTGGTATCAGCAACAAGGCGAATCAATTCGATTCCTTGGCTCACCCATAGGCTTTCTTGTGAGCGTCGAGGTGGGCTTTGTACCCATCTTCGTCGTTCGAACCTCCGTGCGAAGGGCCAGTGTTGCCAGAATCCTTATAATAACTGGCAGCCTCGCCCTTGGGGGGAGCCCGACCTTGGTCGTTTGTTGGGGCGTTGTGGCCAGCGCCGTACCGTTCCTCACGAGGAGGCTGCGAAGACGAGGTCGATGTCAAAAATCCTCCTGCAGGTGCGTTCCCCGAGCCTGAGCCGTAGCCACTCTCAGACCCGGGTCCGCCGTACCCGGCAGGCGGTCCCGGAGGTGCATTGTACTGGGAATGAGTCGGAGTTGGCTGGGCTCCGTAGCCTGATGGGGGTGCGTGTCGGCCTTGACCTTCAGGTGTCGTGTTGTAAGACGGCGCATACGATCCAACAGACTCGTAGCCTTGACCGTGGGGAGGGGGTCCTGACGGGGGCTGGTATTGGCCTTGACTATCATGTGCCGTGTTGTAAGACTGCGCATACGCTCCGCCAGTCCCGTAGCCTTGACCGTGAGGAGGAGGTCCTGATGGGGGTGCGTATTCGCCTTGACCACCATGTGGCGTGTTATAAGACGGCGCATACGCTCCGCCAGTCCCATAACCCTGCTGTTGCGGGTACCCCTGGTTTGGGGGAGGCCTAGTATCGCGAAGGAAGCAATCAGGACTGGCTCGACAGATGATAACCCCAGTGCATCGGAGCTCACCTGGCGGGTGCATCATATCCGCCGCCGTAGTTACCGTGTCCCGATCCAACGCTCTCTCCATACTGCTGCTGCTGGCGCTGCGGCGGACCGCCGCCGCTGCCAAAAGATCCAGAATCCATCATCCTCTGGAAATCCTCATCGGATACGAAATCGCCACGGTCGAGGCCTCTGCCGCCGCCGCCCGCGCCCGCTCGCCCAGGAGGGGCCCCGGCGGCGCTGCGTAGCCGTGGCTCTGGTACTGGTGCTCAGACCCGTACGTCCGGTTGTCGGCGTCGTGGCGATCGTGGTCGCGATCGTGGTCACGGTGGTGGCGATGTTCATCGCGCTCTTCTCGTCGCTCTTCGTGGCGCTCGTGACGGTGTTCCTTCCTCTCCGAGGACCTCTCCCTGCTCTCGTCGAGGCGTTCGTGCTGGAAGTAGTGGTTAGTTCAGATGCGTTGTATACATCCGCCGCCACACTGGCACTCACCAGCGCATTGAACAAGCCCGACATTGTAGTTCTCGCTCAATTGACAGTGGTACAAGGTGACTTTGAGAAGCTCAGGCTTTTAGATGAGGCTGATAGGTGATCGCGATGAAGATATAAGGTGGTCCCGAAAAAGCGATACGGGATCATATCATATGTACAGCCCCTTTGCCCAGGTATTTGGGCAGTGTTGTTCCTGTGCAGTCATCGCCCCTATCATAGGCTGTCAAAATGCTACTCCCCGAGCTCCAAGCTCAGCTTGATCGATCCTACCCAAACCTCCACCAAACGATGTTGGCAAGGCGGATTATGATAAATAACCGATTATCAATGCTATTTGAATGCTACAGTGCTGTATATACTGCGGGGGTATCGATCATAAACAAGATCGTGGCAGTGTTCTGCAGGTCGTCATCGATTCATTAATTCATGGTTTGAGAGTGCCATTCGTCACAAAGAAGGGGCTTCTTCGACAGCGTCCTATACCCATCCCAACACGCACCAGAGTCTCAAGCGACGCGCGACCATTGACGATGAGATCTTCGTCCCACTCCACAGCGCCCTTCTCAAACAGCACCACGATCGTCGATCCACCTTCAGAACGTGCGTGAGAAATAGAGAAATACCAAGAATCTCAGAGAACAAGGGGATGCATACCAAAGGCAAAGTACCCCAGTTCCTGCCCGCGCTTAACTTGATCCCCCTCATCCACCGTCGTCTGGATACTCCCCACCATCATGGCTCCAACGCACACAGCCATAACCCGCCCGAACTGCGGGCTGTCGATGGGCACAATCTTCCGCGCATTCTCGCCATATACATCCAGGGCGCTCCGGATCGCTTGGGGCTGTGCACACGCGAGCGGATGGATCGGTATCAGCTATGCGCAGGACAGGGTAACGAACGGTGCTGCACTCACGTTGACGGTGTAGTACTCCCCAGATATATATGTCATATGTCCAATCGTCCCATCAACGGGAAGATGGAATCGATGATAATCCTGCGGAGCGAGACGGAAAATTGCCAATGCGCCACCGGTGTATCGCTCAGCTTCGTCGCGGTATGCATCTCCGAGTAATCGCGCAATGGAGAATTCTCGTCCCTTGATCCATAAACGAGTGGCTTCTGAAACAGTCTCGAACACCATGAGCCGACAGTCGGCGGCACTGACCAGTCGGGTAGGGTCGTCCGGGGAATCGATAGGCCGAGCGTCTGGTTTGAGTTTGCTGATCACGAGGCGTGTTCAGTTCACCGCGCAGACAATTCAACGCCAGAACGAGCTTACCGGTAGAAGAACTGGTTGAAGGTTTCTAATGCGGTACGGTTACTATTGTCACGTCAGGTGGAACCAATGTACGCACTGAAGGAGTCGATGGGTTCCAGTACCTCGTCAACCTTCAGGCCATGAAAGTCGATAAAAGCCTGGATATCTCGAGCCGACTCTGTTGAATTGTACTTGGTGCCTTGCTTGATCGACAATGACTTGAGCAAGCGACGAGCTACAGACCAGGCATCTGAGAACGGAACGGAAGCGTATGTATGCACATTATGCTTACCTCGTGCACCCTCCATACTCCCTCGAGCACCCTGGGACACGGGGGCGTCAATATCGCGAAAGGTAGAGAGTCGGTAAGATGACCATAACCCACCTTGTACAGCAACCGAATACCAAGTCTGACATACATATGCATCTTCTCCTCTTCTAGGTGACCCGTGATCCTATTCTGTACGATGATATTGGCCGAATTCTAACAATATGTCAAACGAGTAAGATGATCGTCCTGAACGAGGGATAACGGAAAATTGTCTTACCGCTCCGAGTTTATAATGCCCACTGGAGACCTGGGCGATGATCCTGGCGTACCACTTGCGCTGCGCTTGACTCGCAGTCACAAAGTTACCGACCACGATCCGGTCTACCTTAGCCCAATCCTGGCTCGCGCATATAGCTAAATGGGTCATAATGTCCATCTCGGCCTTGGAGTTGAGTCGCGGTCGATGACACAACGGACAATTCTGGACATTGATGACGCGCTCAAAGTGATGTTCTTCATGACGCGACGACCTCGGAACGCCGCCATTGAAAGGTCCGTCCTCAGCATCTGAGGAAGAGTGGGAGCCCTGGCGCGACGACGACGCAGAGGGCTGCTGCATCGACGATGTGGTAGAAGAAATTGAAAGGGGCTCTGAAACGTGTATTAGCGGACGCTCGCTCGGCTCTGTGGTATATTGCTCCGGTGGGAGTACGTGCAGCGATATAGCATTCTCTGTCGGCGACTCATCTGATAATGCCATGTTCATGAGAGGCCCAGAGAAGTCCAAGCCGTCGAGGAAGGATTTCCCGGGCCCACTACCACGGCCATCCCCCTCTTCGCCACCTGTCGTCAGCGGGGTTGGCGAAGAGCTAGTGTCAGCGAAACTGTCTTCCGTATTCAGTCGTTTCCTCTCGCTTTTCGGCCTGCAAAGCTCTTTCTCGAGACAAAGGACGACTTCGGGTATCGTAAGTTCATCGTCGACTGGCCTCTTCCCGTACCGAGTGAAGAACGAGTCGATCGTTTGTGCAGAAAGCGTCGATCCGAGCGAGTCGAGCATAAGTGTAATCTCTAGATGTGAAAATTTTCCCGTGTCGTCTGCATCGTACTTCTTAAGGTATTGTGCCCAGAACCGCTGTCGAAGCGCATCATAAGGCTGGTATTTTGCTCTGCAACATAAACAAAAATTTAAACTCGGATTCTCGACATCAAGGAAAACAAAGACGTCCTGACCTAAATTTCAACACAGGATTATGTTTCGACTCCCAAGACGTCTCTTTCGCCGTCGTGAGCGGAAGATGAAACTCCTTCATCGGGTGACTCCCGTCCCCGTCTTCGTCATACAACCCCGTCCTCGGATCCGGCTGTGGGGCATCCTTCACGAGCTCCGAGACATCGAACGACGCATCCCCCACGTGATCGTTCGACGATAGCTTGTCCCAGTCGAGAACAGTGAGCTGGACCTTGAAGGACGTTTCGTACCGACGAACGTGGAAGAGGAGTTTCTCGTCCCACGTAGGACCGAGCGAGTGCCTGATGACACGCGTACGAAAGACTTTCTTGCCGAAGGAGATCACGACAAATGGATCCATATCCCAACCAATGCGCGTCACTGGGAACACGTAACAAACGCAGGAGGCACGAGGTGCCATCATCAACGTAACGCTCAAACTTGAAATGCCACCACTTACTATTCTTCAACTTCGGAAGGTCGGTCGCTCCCTGGATCTCCAGCATAACAATCCCCACGATATCATTCGCCGCTGAGAAGTTATAGGCGGCACTCTTATTCGCCAACCATGATTTTCTGAACTTCTTTTTGGTAGTAGGTGCCGGCATCGGCATGGAGCCTACACTAGCAGACCGGCGATGTCCGGACTCATTGGCGATGGGATGAGGTCGAGGGCTCGGTGGAGCTGTAATTGTAGTTGCGGGAGGGGCGACCGATATAGATGGGACGTCGCCCACAGGGGGCATCGGGGCAACCTCGTAGGATGGACGCGTCGAAAGCGGGGGTCGTCGGGGAAACAACTTCGGAAGTATGCTGCGCGCAGTTGGTGTGATAGGGGTTGGCGTCGGAGACTCCACACCCGGAGATGGGGACGGCCGTGCAGTATCAGGTGACTTTCCCGCGCTTTTGCGCTTGTGTATTATGGGAGGAGGTATATAGAGGCGAGAAAGTTGTGGAACTTCTGGAAGGGGTATATCGTCATCATCATCATCGTCTTCATCCGAATTGTCGTCCTCGTCGGAGCTGATTCCACCATCATCCTCGAATGCTGGTCCAGCGAGGTGTGAACGAAGGGTGCCGATACCTTCTGTCTGTAGAGACTTTGTTTCGATCTTTATGTAAATCAGGTTGGACGGTACTTACCGGCGGAGCGGACACAAGGCTCGGACGTGAGCGCTTGATAAGCTCGGCAAATACTTCATCAAACCCCATCGGTGATGACATATATGGGGGCGTTACGAACCCAAGCTTGATCTGAACCGACCCTGATACATGGGTGGCAGCTCGTGTCGAGGCCAGGGTTAGGGATGAGGACTGCGGAATGGAATGATATCAGCGTTGAATAGGTATAGTATCCCACATGCCCGATCGATACAGCCAACTAACCCTGTTCTGATCGTCGTGGAATCCAAACGCGTTCCCATCCTTGAACCAATCTTCCAACTGTACGGCAACCTCACCAAGGTATTCTTTCTTGATCATGCTGTCCCTGTCCCAGACCAAGACTTCGATCGTGCCCAGTCTATCGGCAAGGGAGAGGTAAATTGGAAAATCGAACGTTGCATCTTTCAAGCTGTACTCTGGGTTTGCATTGCGCTTGATGACCGGGGTGTGGTGCCTCATGTTCAACAGTGATACGGCCACGAAACTTGAATAGGGTGATAGAGAAACCCAATCAGCTTACTTTTCCCAACTATGAAGAGGGAGATGGTTGACGAGAGAGTGTGGACTCACGGATCGCAAGAGTTGTGTTTGCCACGTGAACAGAGATCTTTGCATCCAAGTACCTGTAAGCGGAGATACACGACCGGGTGTTCACTAGGGGAAGGCGAAAAGTTGTTTCTCCCGCTTCCACGACCGCCCGATACCCGCGCTGGGAACCGGGCGGCAGTCTTGAGTGCACGCCCAATCTTCTGGGCTTTCTTCGGTACTGGAGGGATCATGGTATGTAGCTCGAGTTAAGGAGGGAAAGAAGAGGGAGCAGCAGATAGCCTCGATATAAAAGACAGTGTTGTAGTACGGCAAGTATGAATGATGCTATGCTTTGGCTGGGCGCGACTTTCCGGTGACTGAGACGGTTAGCGGCTGCAGCGCCTCGGTCTGAATCTGGGGAACCGTGACAGGGAAAGGGAACAGCCTTTGTCGTCTTTCAGTGGAGTTGTCCAGCGTCGCTGAGGCAAGTAGAGGATGGGATTAGGGCAACCAAGGAAGCGTTTACGGAGCCATAAGCATGCTCAGGGTTAAAATGAAAAGTGGCAAGTGTGGCTTGCTTACAAGACTTTATGTACTTGAATCTACTACCGGCTTGCTGCAATCACTTCGAATGCCGAACTGCTCGCGATGCGTGATCACGTCAAGACCATGTGCATTCGCTCACAAAGTTAGAATTTGCGTGTAAGCTCACGGTTCTAAATCCGTAGAGCGACATTCTCCACCAATGCAATGTAGGTATGGTCGAAGTAGCTGAATTAACAAGTTGTAAAACTAGTCCGTCTAGTCCGTGAAGTATCGGAAGGTTATCCGGGGGTAATCCGTGAGGTATCAGACAGTAAATATAAAGCTGTCTTAGTAAAAGTCCCACTTCCATCCAGGGATGGATCATAAAACGAAGGGAATTTACGACAGGAATGCCATCGCGAAGAGAACGCCAGCAACGCCAGCAACAGATGAAATACCAATAGTCGAAGCACCGTTGGAAGTTGACGCAGGTGCACCAGCAGAAGCACTGCGGGTACCAGACGCAGCGCTACCACCTGTAGGCTGACCAGCACTCGCACCACCCGTAGGAGTCGGCTGGCCAGAGTAAAGGGCTGCCGACTGGTAGGTGACGCAGTTGGAGGATGCCGGTACAACAGGAGTGTAAGGAACAGTGGTAATAGGACCAAGCGACTCAGGAGGCTGGAAGTAAGTCATGGTCTGACCATTCGAGGTGTAGACACCGGGAGGAGTCATATCATCACCGTCGCAAACTTCGAAGGTGCCGTTCTTGGCGTTGTTGGGTGCGTTATACGCGCATCCAAGACGGTCATAGATGTTCTGGCAGAGTGCTTGCTGGTTCTGGCCAGCAGGATCACAGATCTTGAAGCAGAAACCACTGCCACCCATGAAGCTGGGAAATGGTTAATGCAGGTCCAGAGAACTCGATTGCATCTAAACTCACTTAGTCCAGTCAATGACCTGCTGGTAGCTGTCGTTATTGCCACCGTTGCTAGGGAACGCGTTTGAGTACATCAGGCCACCAAGCGGGTTACCGCGCTAGAGAGTGATCGTCAGAACAACAGCACGAAAGTTGGAAGAAAGAAAAAAGTACAAACCAAGTCAGCACCATGAGGGTCAAGCTCTCCTCCGTAATCATCAGCAGCCAGGTTAATCTGGGTCTGGTCGATGAATCCAGCAATCTGTATGTAGTTGGGAGTCTTGATGTACTGGACACCCTGGAGAGCGTTGGCGGGAATGAGACGAGTGCCGTGGCCGGGCTTGGTGCACCAAGCAACTTCCTGACCTTCGGTATCACCGATTGTAGAGTTAGGCGTCGGAGGAGCCCACAAGCAGAAATCTGTGAATAACGGATGAATTACAAAACGCGACTTAGAGGAACGCGACAATACCATCAATGTGGTTGAGAAACGACGTCTGGCACATGGAGTCCTGGTTCTCGGTGGTGGAGTTACAGATGTTGTAGCCTACTTGAGGGCCACGGAGGGCGGCAGTGTTGTAATCGACTTGGTAGGGCTAGGCAAGTCAATCAATGGGACCCTAAATGGGAAAGTAGAGCAGCGCCTCACGATTCCTGAAGGGTAGGCATAGTGCTTGTCAACGAGCGGAGTGGGGTCGGCGGGGTCGGGTTGAGCGAGGACGACGGAAACAGCGGCGGCAGCCAGTAAAGCAGAAAGAGCGGAAGGAGACATGTCTCGATTATTTAAAGGGTTATATAAAGGCAGATAGCGGGGCTGTGGAGGAAGACGTCGGGTTTGATGGCGGAGTGAAGGTGAAAATTGGTCTGATCTGGACGAGCGGCATCCGGATTTAGGTTGAAATAGACCTCGGCTATTCCCATTTGGATCTCCATTTCAATTCGCTGCCCGATCGGACGCACTGACCACTTCACGTGATCCAGTACACGCTAGTACACGTCGCGTAAACGAATCGCGTTGAAACCCCGACGCGACTCGTATATAATACTCAGGCTCCTCCTTCCGTCCCTTTTTCTCCATCCTTCCATCTCTCCCTACTAAATCATGGCCAAGACCGCAACAGGTCTGTCCTTTGCACTTACTACCGCGTTCTACCTAACTCCTGCACAGAAACATCCACCAAGGCAGCTACCAAACGCTCCAATGCTAAGGTCACTAAAGCAGGTAGGTGCATATATGC
Source organism: Melanogaster broomeanus (assembly GCA_014904935.1). Classification (NCBI taxonomy): domain Eukaryota; kingdom Fungi; phylum Basidiomycota; class Agaricomycetes; order Boletales; family Melanogastraceae; genus Melanogaster; species Melanogaster broomeanus. The sequence goes on along the minus strand of MU123753.1, from coordinate 138,052 downwards.
GCTTTCTTTCTACACGCGTCACACCAGACACCCCACAGATAAAGAGGACAAACCGAAACGCGCCCCAACCGCATACAACCTCTTCGTACAGTCCAAGATGAAGGACTGGAAAGCAAATAACCCAGGGGCACCCATCAAGGAGGCCATGGTCGAGGTGCGTGCATGTCCGGTGTAATCCCAGGCCCGTCGTCTCATCCTTGCCTCAGATCGGCGCGCTATGGCGGGATGCACCGGAAAACCCTAATCGCGGCAAGGAGCCCAAAACTAGAAAACCCAAGGTTGTCGCGGAGAAGAAAGCACCCAAGCCAAGGACAAAAGCACCTCCACCGAAATCCAGCGATGTGGAAGATTCGGAGGAGACTAGCGAATGGTATAGTGGTTCACCTTCCATGAGAGTTCGCCCGTTGACCGCCATGTCTAGATTCGGCTGTACTACATTCACCATAACTTTATTTGCTACTGTATTCCCCCCTATATGCTGCGAGTAGGTCTAGCATGCGATGTAACAATTACTACTCAGCCCCGTCAGTCGCAACTCGAAGGCTTAAGCAGTAAGGCACTGGTGTGTAACCGTGGACGATAAAGACAAGTATTCGACACAGCCAACGTCCGGGATACAGCAAAGCGCGGGTGTCCCATGATGGGAAAGCAACGACACAGGCAATCGGTTCGTCCCGGACCACTCCTCATGACCTCACGCGTCATGTTTCGTCACATCTGTCAATACCCCTAAGTCTCGAAGACGGAACGATGACGATTGCTGTTGGAGCGCATATAAAGGAGTAACCTCGGTGCTCGTCTCAACCTTGCCGACTAACATTTCACTGAAACCAAAAAAAAATCATGGACAAGGCATCTTCCATCATAGCTGCGCTTGACGCTGGCAAACTTCCAACTCAAAGGCAGACCAATGCCATCATCGACTGGACGCTCGAAAACATCGTCGTCTCACCCGATTCCCCCGAGGCAGAGAAGCTTAGTGAGCCCGGGAAGGCTCTCGCGCGCGACCTTCGCAACGTTTTAGTGGCATACAAGCAGTTGGGCACGAACAAAAACAGTAACGTTGATTTATGAACCGTTCCTTTTCACGTTGCTCACTGTCCCCCTCCAGATGACAATTTATTGCAAGATGCCCTCTGGCATTTATCAGAGGGCGACTACTCGAAAACCGGAGTCGAGGCCGTGGACATCGAGGAAGCCGCCGCCGACCTCGAAGCTATTCGTTCCGCGATCCGCACTTTACTAAAAATACTCTGGGCGAATGTTAGCGGCGAAGGGGGCAATCTCTTGAGCGACTTTGCCTCTTTCACCCGCCTTGCCATGGCTGACCTCGCAGAGATCATCGAGGCCCAGGCCACGTACGCAAAGAAGAGCTTGAGGGAGCTGGAGAGTGAGGTTCAGCAAGGCGAGAGGGATCCTATCGGACGGAGGCGCGAGGAAGAAACGGATCCGAGGGTCAAATTCGAGAAGACAATGGATACCGTCAAAGAGGCTGGGTCGAAAGCTATCGGGGGCGGTCAATCTGCCGTGGCTACTGCAGAAGAGACGGCCAGCAGGACAAGTGCACGGCTGTTGGAGGCTTACTACACGGTACACGATATCCATCAGCGAATTAACTCACCAACGCTAAAACCTCCTGTCAGGTATGCGATCGCGCTCAGAGCGACGAAGAATACAAACGCGCATTGTCCACGCTCTTCGATGTCGCGTCCAAGTGGTTGAATCGGACACTCGACACAGCCGCTGACATCGAGCAGTCCACCTCTCTCTCGACGTTCATCGACGACCCCACCGAAGAAAAGCACCTGTATCATGCTTTCTCTAACCTCCGCACGCTCTTCGAGCGCCTTGCAGGCGGAAAGTCTCTCGACGACGTATTCACCAAAGTGAAGAGTTGTGCCGCCGACGCGAAGCGAGACGAAGACCTCAAAGCATGGTTCAACGACTTCTTCGCTCACGTGCGCAAGAGTCTCGACACCCCCGGCTACGCTCGCAGCGAAGATGCGCACGAGAAACACAAACAGCTCGGGCGTCGCTGGAAAGAGCTTCTCGAGGGAGACACGGATGCTGGAAGACAGTGGAAAGAAGACGTGGGCGCGTTCCGCCGCGAACTCCACGAGTTCCAGCAGGCCCTCGCCAAGGACCCTGATTTGCAGCGCGTGCGTCGTGCGCATGCTAAATTCGCAGACGATCTGGAGAATGGCGCCATCGCGGGTGGGCAGCTGGGCTTGCAACTGGCGTTTGATCAGGCGTCGTGGTTCTGGCAGGACGTTGTCAATGTGTATGCTCAGCGAATCCTTAATGTGGTGAAGCACATCCCGATTCCTAGGTAGGTCAACTCCAGAGATTAGGGGACATCGAGTCTAAAGGACCATCATTACAGGACAGAGTATGTCGATCCCGAGGTCGAATTCGTCCTCGAGAACCTCGACATTTCCTCTCTCAACCTTCTGCCGGGACACGTCTTCATCCGAAACATCACGGACGTCGACATCACCGCGCCCGAGGACCCTGCAGCATCCACCAAAGCTGCGATCGGCACACTCACTCACATCCGCCTTCAAGCGATCCAACTTACGCTCAACGAGGTTTCCTTCTATTACAAGGACAAAACCGTCACCGTTGGCCCGAGTGCGTTCACGGGCCTCGTGCAGTTCGACCTCCCCACACAAGGCCTCGATGTCGACTTCAAGTTCCGGCTGATCCCCAATACGCCGCAGGGTCTTGCGGAGCGCGAGCGTCTCGGGCGCTTCTTTAAAGTGGATCGCCTGGACGTGAAGCTGGCCGAGAACGTCACGGTCAAAGTCAAAGAATCCAACCACCCTATCCTGGCGACCTTATTCAAGCCCATCCTCATCCTCCGCTTCCGGGAGGCCATCGAGCGGACCATCGAGGAGCAGATCAGGGGATTGTTCGATTTTGCGGACACGACCGCTTACGATGTGCGGAGACGCTCGGAGGTCTTCGAGGACACAGGCATGAGCCCTGGGGTGGCGATTGCTGCCGCGGTTTGGAGCGAGTTTGGCCGGCTGAGGAGGATGGAGGGTGGGTTGTTGTCGGGGTGGAAGGCCACCGGGACCGGGGTTGTCAAGGAGGGTCTTGCAGGTGAGGGGAAAATCGCGATGGGGGCGGAACCGCAGATTCTACCCGGGGAGAAGCGAGGGCCACTCGGGACTACCGCCGAGCCGTTGTCGAAGAGAGTTGAAGTTGGTGGTATCCTTCAGGAGGGAACGTCTGCCGCTCAACGTGTGGTGGAGACGGGACAGGAGGGGGTGAGGCAGATGCAAACGTTCAAGCAGAGCGTACAGCGCAAGATCGTGGAGGAGAAGAAGCGCAGGGGGTGGCAGAGTTCGGCGTACGATATATGACTTCCAAGGCGTTTGAAGTGATTCAAAAGTTCTATTTTCTGGAAACGGTAAACAAATTATGAGCGACTCGCCCGCTGTAATAGTCGTCGTTTGTCTTGACCTAGCAAAACACGATGCTTTTGTCAGAGATGTAGTCTCCAGTAGGCAGACCGGTTTAGTCGATAGCAAGAAGACAGTCGTTTCCAGGCCTAGGACGGAAAACACCGAATCCTAAACATATCAGTGGTGTGTATTTCGCAAAATTGCTGGAATTCAATGAACACCGTCAACTTGAACCCAAATATCTTCGCAGTGGAAATGGTCGTCTGGATCACACAGGCTGGTGTGACTGGTATAATGGTCTACGTCGTCTGATATACAAGCATTGACCGTACACAGGGTACATACACAAGTTGACTGAAAGGGCAGGAATAGACAGACATACAGAGTGACGTAACTACCCTGCGTGGCACGTGGATAGGGGACTCGGTGATTCTTACATCAATACTCAATTCGACACGGAGCTCTGGCCTTCTTGACAGCGCTCTCCTCCTTGACTTATGCGCCGGCAATCTTCGCGTCGCTCTTGCTGAGCACGTCCGCGCCACCTTTAGAGCCTGCGGCGCTTGAGGAGGGGCCGACTGCACCGTCATCACAGTACTCGCCGTCGTCGTCGTCGTCATCATCGGCGTCATCGTCATCTTCCTCCTCGGCTCCGTTTGCCTATGGAACACTGCAAACTTTGGATGTGGTCGTGTACAAGAAATGACATGGACGTACCTGGCCAGGCTGGCCCAGAAGGAGCGCCGTCAGCTGTAAAATGGACGATAGAGAGGTATGTATTATCATCTTCAGAGCGGTAAGCATACATTCTTTGAAGGTTTGCCGATCGTCCTCATCGTCTTCGTCTTCCTCACCATCATACGAATCCTCGTCCTCCTACCAAGACACCAGACGCAAATGTAACAGGCGCACGTTATCAGGCGGTCCTACGAGGGATGCAAGACGAAGAACAACACAGTACCTGATCGTCATACTCGTCGCTCTCATAATGGTCGCTGTCCTCCTCCTCCATCTCTACGTCATCATCATGACATTCTCGTGTAAAGGTAGGTTCGGTATCCATTCTTTTGTAGCGAGTGTTTTCAAATTCTTATGTTCGAGAAGTGTGTGCGTGGTACGGGGGATCGCCTTGGGCTTATGAACCGTTTGCGATGGTGGGTAAACGGACCCGAGGAAGAAACCCGGATCAGTGAGGGAGTAAAAGATCAGATGTACTGTACGTATGTACGAGTTGTCGGTGACTGCATCGGTCGGGTTATTATAACCGTGATTATATAACCAAATTACATAAAGGAATTCCAGGAAAACAGCTGTCTTATTTTGTCCCAACAATTACAGAAATACTGTACAGAGGTGCTCCAGGCTTCGTGCAAGAAACTTTTTCGTTGTTGACGGCGTGTTCCAAGGAGACTTTATCTTTGTCACATTACGAACAAAAACTATGGATGTCCCTTCGTGGACACAGACCTAGTCACGTTTGCGCTTCAGATTCGTCCTTAAGCTAGGTCCCGCTGCAGCACATAAAGGTCCACGGTCCAGGGCCATGTGCTCGGGTGTATCAAAGTCGATCCCAAGGTCTTCGGCGAGCGCGGTGCCGTCTTGAGGAGGTAGAGCGTCTGTTACGAGCTGCCAAAAGCTACAAGCGAGTAAATGTCAGCGGGCATCTGTAAGGTGCCACAGACGCAAAGGGCTCCTCAGATGTGCGAGACATGGGATCATGGGACTAACGAAGTAAATATTTTCTTCCTACGAACCCATTCGGATCGCCATTTCGCCCATTCGGCGTCGATTTGTGCCAGCTCCTCGGTTGATATAAGTGGCGTGCCATTGCGAAGGGGACCAAGTCTTTCCAGCAGCTGGGCAACCTAGGGCAGAGTGGTATCGATGACAAACAGCGGAAAAAGGATCATACGGTCTGATTTGCTGCTTGTATTTGAGCATCGAGTTCTGCGTCTGTGGGTGTACTTTTGAGCCTGCCAAGCTCTACTGTATGTTAGCCTATATTAGTACAATCAGTATGTTGTAGACCTGCTGATAGATTCTTAACATCGGCAGCGACCATGTTGTTGGCTTCCTCGACTGCCTTGCATTCGGCTTCCAGAGCCGCCAGGTCGCTCGCAGGAAGGGCGTCCATGTCATTTTGATTCACGACGTAGAAATTGGTTTTCCCTAAAATTTGAAGTGTGGCTGCAGCGCACTTCAGTCAATTCGGAGTGCATATACCATATGTTTTCTGAACGATAGCTCCCTTCTCCGCAAGGGAGACAAGGATCTTGGCTGTTGCCGGTTTGGGGACTGCGCCTTTCAGGTTTGCGGAGATGTCAACAGCGCCGAAAGGTCTGTTCATCTGTTGAAAGTTATGTTACGATGCATATATGCGCCTGTCTCTGTCCCACCCTCTTCATGTACTGTAAAATAGCGTCTTCCGCTATGCCCAGCATCAAGTATGTGGTGTCCAGGAAACACAGCGCGCGCACCTTCCTGCCCTTTCAGGACCTTGACATCGGCATTCTTTGCTTTCGCTGCCATGAGTTCAGCTGAGGTACAGTACGATAGTGGTAAGAGATCAAGGAGTAGGGAAGCGTGACAATCGACGCGTCTGCTCACGTGCTGTGTGACTGATATTCGGTGGTGTCGGCGGCGGAACCTGGGTAAACTCAGGCCCTGTTCTTCGGCGTTCACATTTTATATAACGTCTACCACAGGCCTGCACATGAGAGCGCCCAGCAGCTCATCTCCCGGATATTAATGAGTTCTAGGGTCTCTGAACGAGACAAGCGCAGCCTTGACTATGCAATTCGCTCCGGTATCGCAGGTGGACTTGCTGGATGCGTCGTGAGTCCTGTTCACTCCTCCCGGTATTTTCACGATCCTAGAAAGCCCTTTGCGTCCCCCCTCAGGCAAAAACAGCGGTTGCCCCACTCGATAGAGTCAAGATTCTCTTCCAGGCCTCTAATCCCGACTTCCAGAAATATGCAGGTGCGTCGTGGTAGTAGTGGGATTTATCCCCGCATCCATCTCCGCCGAGCAGTAATACCCAAACACTCATCTAAGGGTCGTGGACGGGTGCATACCGCGCTGGTCTCTCGATATACAGAGATGCCGGCGCACGGGGGTTACTCCAAGGTCACTCAGCAACTCTACTGCGCATATTTCCGTACGCTGCCATAAAGTTCATGGCGTACGACCAATGGCGAGCGGTGAGGAGCATTCGTTTCGTCTAAGAATGTGTTCTTCTAGATTCAACATTTTTTCAGCTGCTCATACCAACACGAGACCACGAGACAAACACCCGACGTTTTCTCGCTGGTGCACTGGCAGGCACGTGTTTCACCCCGCCTCCCAACCGAATATCGCCCGGCCACTAACGTGTGCTTCGCAGGAATGACCTCGGTCACGTTAACATACCCGTTGGAGCTGATTAGAGTCCGCATGGCATTTCACAGCAACATAGCGAACAAAAGCGGGCGACCTTCATTCCTCCGTGCCATGTCCCTCATATATCACGAAAGCGCTCCATCGACATTACCATCTTCCACTCCAGCAGCAGCAGCAACCACCAAGCACATATTCGAACGACTGCCGATACTCAAGTTCTACCGCGGTTTCACCGTAACCATGGTCGGCATGATTCCCTACGCAGGGACCGCGTTCCTCACGTGGGACTTCCTCCGCGCCTATTTCTATCCCATCACGCATGACAAGCCAGGAACCCGGTGTCGGCGCGAATCTTGCAATAGGCGCAGTATCGGGGCTGGTCTCGCAGACCGTGTCTTACCCCTTCGAGGTCGTGCGACGACGTATGCAGGTTGGAGGTCTGACCAGTCCTGATCGGTGGTTAGGTTGGGGAGAGACGATCAGGGCCGTGTATGCATCCGGGGGGTGGAGAGGGTTCTATGTCGGACTAAGCATCGGATATTTGAAGATCATACCAATGACTGGGATAAGTTTCGCAGCATGGCAGGGCTTCAAGCGAGTGCTGGGGCTTTAGATGACAGGACGAATAGACACGGTGTTGTCCAAATTTATTATTACTGTAATATAGAGCGGATTTCAACTTCGGTGGAGGAGCATGGAGTGGATCCATCTTCTGGATGCATACAGGCTGAAACCAATGAATGGATACTGCATCTGCTGACACAACATCTGAGGACTACAGAAGGAGTAAATAGCTACATACACCGAGGTGTGACAACAGCGAACAACCTAACTCTCATCTCGCCCTTACTATGCTTGTACGAATGGTCCTCCCCTCCCGCGTCCTCTAAACCATCCTCTTCCACGCCCACCACGATCAAACCCAGGTGCAAATCCCCTCCCGCGTCCTCCCCTCGGATGAGGGAATCCTCCCCGACCGTGTGGTCCCCCGCCCCGAGAAGTGGGATGAGATTCAGTGGTTTCTTGACCCATGTCGTTATTGCCCGAAGGGGCGGCTACATTGTTATTGGAAGCAGGCTGAATCGTGCTTGCTGTGGCGGGTGCTGGTGTGTGGTGACCGTTCGGTTGTCCACCACCCCGGCTGGTGGAGAAGCCACCTCGGTTACTGTTGTTCTGCGAGGGCCGGTTCGATGCTGCCGGGGCGGGTGTGGGCACAGCTGCTGATCCAGAGGATCCATTTGGTGGTGCTGCACCCCGACCATTCGTAAAGCCACCACGTCCTCGTTGAGGGTTCGTCATGATAGCAACCGGTGATTGCCTAAATTCCCCAGTGAGCTTTGCATTTCCCGGGTCCCGACAGATACATACCTGTTGAAAGCGGGACCTGGCCGGAAACCAGCTGCGGCAGGTTGACCGGGTGGTGGTTGGACAGCGGGGTATGGCCCAGCGCGTGGCTTGAAAGGTAGGTTTGGATGTGGGGGAGGGGCGGACTTTGGGTTCGTCGATGCTATGAACTGAGGATTGCTCAAGTTCAAGCAGGAGTTGAACTGGACCGATGATCCACGATATTGAGAACACCTACCGGGAAGGCTTAATCATCGATGAAGTTGTACAGAAGAGAGGGAGATTAACATACCTGTCACTAAGAGTTACTCCCGACATAAAAGGGACATCCCAAACTACGTCCATCGTTTTTGAGCCAAGTCCGATGACAACTCCCTTAATCGACAATGGTACACCCCCAGAATCTTGTACCATTGTCACGCGATCACCAAGCGCGAAATGTTGGTTCTGCAGACGGTAGAGAGCGTGCGCAGGCTTGAGGACTGCGTGCCGTGGAATGTTCTTAACTATTGCTTTCTTGATGGCTGCTGTTGACCTGTCCTTGTTGATGCTATCGGCGTACTCCTCGATTTCTCGGACGGTGTCTTTAGTGAGTTGGTCAGAGAAGAGGGAGACGGCCTCGAAGTCGCGGACACCCTTGGATTTTAGCCAAGACTTGACCTCCTTAACGCAAGCGTCAGCGTTGTCACCGAAAATGTCGGACGCGCGAGTCATTTCTGGAAAAGCATTGAGTGTATGCTACGGTATAATAGGTAGGGCTGCATACCATCCCCGTGCTGGTCAAGCACCCGGAAGATCTCGGGGAACTTTTCCTATTGGTGGATTAAAGTTGAGCATATCGCGATCCCTCGTGGAACACGACGTACCTTGTAATCCCGGATGAGATCGATCGTCTTCTCACTAAACTCCCAATAACGACCTTCCTTCTGGGAGTAGTCAATCACCTTCAAGCTCTTAGCCTCAAACTTGAGACTAAGGCCCAAGTTGTTCTTAGAAGAAGTCCGACGTCAAGACCATGAAGCTGGACGTGATCTTGGAGAGTGCTCGACCGGAGATACGAAGCATATTGGCAGCCTTGAATGATGGATAATATCGATTAGAAACGCGATTCTCCACGATAGCTTTGAACTTGTCGTTCTCTGCTTTATCCGACGGGAAGAACTGTGCGATCCGTGAGTCAGTGGAGCTGCATCATACTTGTCATCACATACGGCAAGAACGACAGATAGCGTGTCGTTTGTCGTGCTCGCTACTTGAGCGGCGACACCATATGCGTGTTCTCCAAGGAAGAATATCTTGCACCCGTCTGGGAACTCTTCAGATAATGGCGGCGGGTCCTTCTCGAGGAAACGCGGGTCTTCAGAGGCAACTCCTGAGATGACCATTTGAACCGCCTGCTCGATCTCTTTGTCGGGCCTTCATAGTCCTTGACAAAGGCTCCTGACTCCAGGCGTTTCATGCCTGCACAACCAGTGAGAACCGATACAGATTCAGGAGCGCATACACTCACCTTTCAGGGGCTGTGCATGAACAAGCACCTCGATATCGCCAGTAATAACACCGCACTTCTTCGAATACATCTGTTCGATGCGTTCCGCTTTCATCTTCCAATGACTAAGACCTTGGGGCGCGTGTGGATTGGCGACGATCTTCGGCGGACTTCCCGGAATCACCACCATTTCCTCGTATTTGAACAATGAGTCTGAGATAGCGACGACACGCCCTTCCTGGATGAAAGGCCAGCCAACAAAGGTACGTTTACCAACCATCTCCTTGGCGATCTCTTCCATCTTGCGGTTCTCGTGCGGGTTCTGGATATGGACCACCATCGATTTATTGCGACTCTCGGACCCGTGAACATTCACGCCGTGGAAGCCGAGCTGGGCTGTATGTGGGAGCGTATCGAGAGATGGAAAACCAGCGAGAGCTTTTGCACCGAGAACGACGCCATCACAAAGACCAGGAATAAGATGAAGGCCATCCAAGGTGGGAAGATTGAAAGGCTCCATGACACACGTGCAACGGTATATCGGAGGGAAAAAGTCTGGTAAAGACGACGGGTATAGGGTCGGTTCTCCAGTACTGAATAAGAATTTGGTACTGGTTCCGAATCCGTTGCGTCGGCGTTCTTCTGGGGTTAATCGGTGCTCACGCGCTGGGAAGGGCATGAGGCTATAAATCAAATGAAAGGAAGGAGGTGTCTAAGATGCATACATGACATGGCTTTGAGGAGTCGGTACTCGTCAATGAAGGGAATCTTGACGATCGCTTCCCAGTCTTGCTTCTTCCCGTTGAGATCTAGCTCAAACTCCATGGGGTAAAAGTCCAGGATAGGTGAGTTCGAATCGTACATCAGGTCCTGAGAGATTCTTTGTGAGGGTTGATGACCGGAATGAGCGAAGCAAAATTACCCTGTAGGCAAATGGAATGAGGTCCTGGCTCGCCGACGGCAGGACTCCCATCAGTTGTTCAAATGGACGGAATGGTTTCCCGAGTTCAAAGCTAAAATCCATATCTTCAACACCTTGTAAGTCTAGACAAAAGGTATGAATGATTGTACGAGTAACAGCCAACGAGAGACTCACCAGATATCCGGGGTGCGTAATGGTAGTTGTAGAACCAGCCCCAAGAGGCGACGCCACTGTAATAATAGTGCATTACCCATTGTAGGCCCTCGACATACCGGAATATCAGGGCCTCCATCCTGCGCTGGATCATCGTACGATATGTCAAGTTTGCCCTGTTCGACAAGTTAGCATTAAAAAAGTAACAACACCAGTGACCAGGTGTCTCACCTTGTAATAACCCCGCTTCCATTCGTCCATCCTGTCGTTGACAGTCTTCTCGAATCGCGCGTCAAAACCTCCACCTTCATCATCGTCCATCACTGGCGCCTTCTTGTATTTCTTCAGTACACGATCAACGGCTAGCAAGCTTTCCTCATCCTCCTGTTCTGAAACATCTTCCCACTGCCCTTCGTCTTCTTCTTCTCCATTGCCACCATCCCCGTTTGGGGGGTCTGGTACTGGTTCCTCCATCGAACCGGGCAAACGCAATGTGACGAGGTTTTGATCCTCTTCGTCATATTCATCCCAAGTAACACACAGATGCAGATCTGTGCTGAGCGTCGATATAAACTTGCGATCTCGGGCAGGGATAGTATTTGGCATGGTAAGCGAGGTGTTGAGGCTCGGTCGTTTCCCTCGGTTATCAAGCACGAAAGTCTGCACTTTATCAAAGATTTCTCGCTGAGCTCTCGTTAGGACTGGGCGAGGTGACGAAGGGGTATCAGCACGCAGATCTCGATGCTAAAGGGAAGAAACGAACCAAGACCAGTACGCTTGCGCGCCATCTCCATCTCCTCGGCATGTTTACTCTGCTTACCCTTGAACCAGTTCGCATCGGCGTATTCCTTCTCAAAGATCTCCCGTTCCCACATCTTCATCTCGTTAAGAACTACCTGCAGGCGCCTCATGTTGATTGTACCACCCTCGTTGATGTAGCCATCTAGGCAGTATACCATGAGCTAGCTAAATCTACGATATATGAAATAGAAACACCCACCAAGTGAAGGCAAAATCTTCTTGTACACGTCAAATAGACGTTCCAGGCCATTCTCGTGTATATGCAGGTCGGGAAGATTGGGCAAGAAATCGTTCCCGACAAACACGGCTAGCAGGATGAAGTCGTCTATCACACGCTCTAGACTATAGGCGAACGGTAGAACAGGTTCTATCTCGCGGAATTCCAAGTTGAGATATTCCCGCATTAATGAGAGATGTAGCAAGTAGAAGGTTTGGGACTCCGGGCTGCAGGTGTGATGAGCCAAGACTAGACGAAAATCAATGCGTAACGCACCTTCCGCCTCCCTTCCTCTTCGTGGCCGGTCCAAACTTGACTTCCTCGCGGAGCAAGCAAAAGTGTGGATCGTGACTGAGCAATCCAAGCATGATAAGATCGGCGTCGAGTCCGTACAAACAATGTCGGATGTTTGGATTATAGTCTGGCTGTGCGCGTGACAGACGAATATACTCCATGATCTTGTGTTCTCCCTCTCCAGGGACCTCGTGGCCCGAAAGCACGACTTGTATGTCCCTCCAATCCGCGTCCTCGGTGATCTTCTTGTTTACGAAGTACCTGAGCTGGTCAGACAGTTTGGTCATGAAGACAGTTCCTAGAAACAATGTAAGTGAGACTTGAGACGGTTGCTCTCCTTTGCGCACCTGGTGTGATGCAGTTACTATCGAACGCTTTCTCGGCAGGCAGTTCCTCCCCCTTTGCCTCCGCCTTCTGGCGAACTTCCTTCGCCTCCTTCGCCGTACGGAAACGACGACTACGTTGTTGGTTCATCTTGGCTCGAGGAGCAACTCCATCGACGGCCATAAAAAACAGCTTCTTTGGCTTAATCTTGCCAAATAAGAGGTCCACGTATGCGAATATAGACGTGAATATTTGCTCTTCTGACATTCGAAAATGTGCATCTTCGTCATTGGGATGCGAGCCTGTGAGGGAACATTTAGTTAGAAAACCGTCGAATGCGTGACCGACAGAAGCGTACAGTTGTGGATGATTCCATTGAAGTCGAGGTATAGATTGTCTGGATACAGCACGTCAGCGAGTCATGGCCTCTGACATCTGGTCCACTGTATTCACCGAATTCTGGAATCTTGTTCTCCTGAATGAGCTGGGATGTCAATGGGTACCGCTCACTGCGAGGCCTATCAAAATGGTATGGTTCATTAAAATAGGCACAACTCACGAAATATAGCGGAAGAACTGCAGGTACGCATCAGCGCGCGGCGCAAATCTTTACGAAAAATGCACACCTTCGGAATTCCTGGTGTAGAAATGGTGTTTATTAGTGCACAGTGACTTCAGCTAGCCGTATACGCACCCATTGTGTGTCGGAAAGGCAGCTAGTAGAGATACAGTAAAAGCAGAGTTAAGAGGTCCAGGTCTAGGTCATTTGCATTGGTGCCCATGCACGATGGTCTCACTGTCACAGCCACAGGGTCGCGGAGTTTGTGAGATTCCTGATTGGCCATACTCCAACTCCGTCAGTATTACATTCAAGCAAGTTGTACACATATTACACCAGCTGAGGCAGCGTGGTGCAGCCATTGAAGGTGCTGAAAGATTGGCAAGGAGCAGCTCGTTCAAGCCGTCATCAACATCGCCACCCCGACTGAGCGTTATTGTTCATTAGCAACCCAGTGCATCAGTGGCAGATGTTAAAGATGCGGGCGTTCCCATCCCGCAGATTTGCATATTCTTGCCTTCGGGAGCACACCTAGCCGCGTACAGACAAGATTAGCCTCATCGAAAACCCCGAATCCGATTCCAGCTACCTTTCTAAGAGGCGGCACTTCCAAAGGCATCTTCCTCAACCGCGCTCATCTTCCCGAAGACACGATCCCAATGGCCGCCCATCTGCCTCGGCATCATGGGGTCCCCAGACACAGCCAACGGTCTGCAGATCAACGGCATGGGAGGTGGCATCTCCAGCCTCTCCAAAATATGTGTCGTCGGCGCACCTTCTGAATCTCAGAAAGCGCAAGGTCTCGATGCCGAATATACCTTCATCCAGGTCGGCATTCGGGATTCCACGGTCGACGTTTCCGGGAACTGCGGGAATCTTTCTAACATGGTCGGCGCGTTTGCGCTCCAGGAGGGCATCTGTACGAGGGACGGCCCGGAGCACTCCCCCTCCTCCGACGAGACGACAATCCGTGTATTCAACACAAACACAAACTTGCACATCCACACCACGTTCCCCGTCGTGTCTCTGAATGGACGCGTCGTTCCGAACCTCGACCTTGCCGCACACCAGCATTGCTGGAGTACCCTGGGAAAGCGTCGCAGATCATCCTCGAGTTCCCGAAACCGGCCGGCGCCAGGACGGGTAAACTCCTACCCACGGGAAACCCGATCGACATCATCGACGTGCCCGCTCGTGAGGGGACACAGGTCCCCGTGTCCCTCGTAGACGCGACCAATCCCACCGTCTTCATCACCCTCTCCGACGTCACCCGCGTCCTTGACGTACCCCCGAAGTCCAAAGTCAACTTCTCTGACGAGACTGTAAGAGAACTACTGGAGTCCATTCGCAGACAGTCCGCTGTCAGAATGGGCCTGGATCCCACCACGCAAGCGCAGCCCAAGATTGCAGTTATCTCGCCGCCAGACTCAGAAGACCATGACGTCTATATCCAAGCTTACTCCATGGGAATCCCACACAAGGCCGTGCCAATGACCGTCGGATTGTGTCTTGGGGTAGCAGCCAACATTGAGGGGTCTTTGGTGCAGAAGACTGCTCGGGCATCAGAGACCGGGGGATCGTCGCGCCGCCTGTTCAAGATGAAGCACCCGAGTGGATTCGTGGAAGTTGGTGCGGAATTTGAAGATGATGGTACTGTCAAGAGTGCAAGGGCGGTGGGGACTGGACGATGGCTTATGAAGGGTGTCGTATATTGGTAAAGGTTTGGATTATGTTCATTGTTTAGCAATAGTGTTTGTCAATACCATTTTCCAGCAGTACGTTTAATTTCTCGATTTGTGGTGGACTGTGTCCTTCCGCATAGGAAAAGACGCTCAGTCCATACCTAGCGTAGTTGTCATACATACTCCACACCGATCATATATCACACACTGCGCACGTCCTGAAAATACTTGTTATTACAGTAGTCGTCCATCGTGTTGAACTCCACGCTTGTGACAATCCCGGCCACTTGGTGAGTTGAAAATAGTCCGTTCCCTTCGCGCAGCCCTCGTCTGCCGCTCGGGATATGTACATAGTCTTGGTTGACATGCTACGTACGAATTCGAACATGTCCCTCCACTAATTATGCCACGGGTGCTAGTATATAGTAGGCAGCGCCGGAAGCTCTATGATAGAAGTATGGTATTGCTCTTCTTTTCGATTCGACTGCCGTGCATTCAACCTGCCATGACAAAGTCTAATCAATCCAGACTCACAGATATGCGACAACGCCTTGAGAAGATCCACTTACACGGCAAGCATGCAGTTCACATATGCTACATCAAGAGTGATCAGTCGATCGAACTGACGGAGGACACATCCAGACACTCACTTTTGCTCAATACCAGGCCAGGAGCAAATACCAGGTACTGCCCGGATCGGTGGTACTGTACATAATACTGAAGAGCCGTATTAGTTATGTAGATGGACATGTATCTGACGATCCGAACCAGAAGACTTACAAAAATTACTGTCGCTAGGGCATTGACGCTATACAATAGGTGAAACAGGCTCTCGAACAGAATGTTGGCAACCGCCCGAGACTTACAATGACAACAAGCCCATCCGCATGAACACCAAATTCAATCGACTGATGAACTTTGTGAACTTTGTTTCCCTGTGACGAAACGTGAGAAATCACTGGAAGAGATTAAGGTGGTGATGTTTCGCTACCGGATGTTACCTGTCCTTGCTGGTCGTAGATAATAGAAGACAGAAATCGTGACGACGGCGTCGCAGACTGCGCGCGCTATTGCAGACACTGGCATATACTAGAAGACTATGTTAATCCAAAGCACTCCGACGACGGGTAGGCGGCATGAGTTGTAGAGCGCACCCTAGTACTAGATAAAACTGCGAACGTCGGGGTGCGTACTCTACCCAACGCGCGTGAGCAGCCAAACGAAAAAGGTACTATGTTCGGACACTCACATTTCAGCAATAGCCACTGCAGGGGAAAACCTGTCGATGAATACTGAACTGAAGAGATGCAAACGAAGGGAACGAACAAGTTCCAGATACTGATGAGATGCCTGTGAATCCAACACACATCAAGGGATACGTGCATAGACTTACAAAGTTGAGTAGCCGTTGCGACAATCTGTAAAATTCAGGTTTGGCCTGTCTACGTGAAAGTACCAATGACCATACCACCAGAACTGTGAGGAATCTGTTCCGATCGCTGACTGGAGGACGAACGTTATAAGAGGTACAAGGACTCAGCCTAGCATCACCTACTTATCCAGACTCTGTGAGCGTAAAAGCTGTCAAGCGCTGAATTAGGATACGTCAACGCGCCAAAGGATCTAGGCCGTACAGCTGGACCACGGAAGTGATACAATTCTTGAAAGAGTGAGTTACTTCTATCAAGTCAGACTGTGAAGAGAGCACAACTTACGATGAAGAAGATGCCCAACTTCAGGAAGTGCCTTTAGCATGTTATGCATCCACAAGAGCAATCACGATATCTGCTCACAATGAACCCCCTAATGCGCAATGCTACTACGTCTGCAAGAAACTACCAAAGATATAACTGCAACCTACCATGGAAGATAGCTCATGCAGCTCGCGGAGGTATCCATACGACAATATACGAACAGTTGATAGAGAATCGCGATCAAAATAAGCATGTGAACGCTATCGAAGACGCTATTTGAAGCCGGATAATCATCGGCTAGTCATGGACGCGGGCGAAGATCAACGACATACAAAATGAGAAAGACCTGTTCCGTTGATGGTATGTCGTGGTCAGTGACAGCGGAGATGATCGGGCGAATAAGGCAGGCTTACCAGCAATCTGACATAGAGTTTGTCGCAAGGAAAAGCTCGGAGATAGAATATGAGCTGACCAATCGTGGCTCCATACGAACTAGCACAATGTTAAATACGCAGGAGTGAGAAAAGATAGTATGGATAAACAGACGCTGATGCGATAGAGAAACCTATGAAGAACGCATATGAATGTTCGTAGGAGCGGATAGGAGCTGCAAGCCAGCACATACCGATATAAGTAGGACCCCACATTAGCTCGAAGGGATCGGACGTGGACATCGCTGGGTCATGCAAAGAAAAAAAAATCAGAAAGAAGTGGTAGAAAACGGAGGAGGCGACGGTTTCATAATAGCAGCGTTGATCGTTTTGACTGCCAGCAGGCAAGGTCAACAACATATACGTAAGTCTAAGAACTAATGACTAAGCTAGATAAAGCCAGACAATCTTCTCTTATTACTTTCACTGCAAAACGTCACCGTAACACTGAATGGACTGTAGTATGAATCAATTATAATCATTGCTGCATGATACTGTATTAGATACGACCTTGGCTTCGTACACGCGCACAATTTTTGCACCTGACCCTCTGCCTACTAGTTCTAACTATAATGTACCAGATGAGTCGGTCACAGTCATATTATGCAGTTCCCCAACATCATATTGCCCCGGATCGGCAGTTGCTGGAGGATTCCGAGGGTACGACTAAAACGTCTGGACTGTATATTTTTGATAGGTGACACTGATGTCGATGAACGCTCTCAAAGTCTTTTTGCGCGACTCCAAATTTTTCTGTAGCCTGTGCACGGAACCCGTTGCATGGCCCGAACAGCCTCTCGACTGCCAGAGGAGGTGGCTTTTACGCTGCGACATTAAGTCACATCCTCGGCTCCAGGTACACCCTCATATGCAAGCTTGGATTGGTTGGGATCTAGTCACAATCATGACTGAACAGAACAGCATCCGTATCATAGGACTTGTCCTGCACCACATATCGTATATCACATGAGCTTACATTGGGACTGGTGGGTCAAACCCAGAGTATTCTACAGCAGTCGAACGAGGTATGATTGTATGTGCAACACTGAGGATTATACGACTTCAAAAAGTACCATGCAAAGGCTCCTCGATTACTTCGTCAACCACTCATGCTGTAGCAGTTCTGCAGCAGTTGCTCTGTCTGACGGATTGAGGCGCAGCATCGACCGTAGAAATGAGACAAAAATTGGGTGCTCGACTTCGTCCAAGACATCGTAGTTGTGCAGAATTGAGTCCAGATCCAACCCTTCACCCCCAATGCGTAGCCGACCTGTATTCAGTTCGTATCAGAAGCTTTCCCCTGGAAGCTTCAGCGGCTGAGAGACACGTGAGAGACAAAACCGGTTCATAACTTCACATGCATACCAGTTCCGAAGTCTGTCAGTTCGATGTTCAGTTCTGGTATCTCTGCTGTATCCGAATTCTCCGCCAGATTGAAAGGGGAAATGAGGCGCGACAGAACCGCCAGCGGAACGTCCCCTTTTGACAGCGATTCCACAGGTAAAGGGTCTTCGATTTCCTGGACAAGGACTTTGTTGGCGTCGTTTAACTTAATGAGTATGTTATCGGATTTGATATCTATGTCCAAGGTCAGTGAGCCGTAGAGCTGCTAGAATCAACGCATCCACATACCCGTATGAACAATGTGACATTCGCGATGGAGGAAGTCCAAGGCGAGTAAGAGTTGTCTAGCCAAATTTTTCACCTGATTGACAGGTAACTGCTTATTGTTCCCCTTGAATACGGTAGAAAAGCTTCCCGCAGCTTCATAGACCAAGCAAATGTGACTACCATGGGCGCTCGTCAGTTGAAAATCATCCAACAAAGCTACGACGTGGTTGCGACCAGCATGGCCCGACGATCTTGATGCCACATTTATGCGTTGTAAAAAGGCAAGTTCATTGGCTAACTGCCCTTGGACTTCGGTTGCATGAGCGGATAGTATCTTGACCGCCACACAACGCTGCAGTTGGCTGTCGCTAGCGTGATTGAATCAATGAGCAAGAAAGAGTAAGTGGCGTCATCTCTTACTCAGTGACTCTTGCGAGCCAAATGTTCGAATGCTGGCCCCATCCAAGCTTGCGAATGATAGTGTACTTGGAATTGAGAGTTTGACCTAAAGTTGCAGCATAAAAGCCGCCTCTATTAGCAGTCGAGAGGTCAAGAGGTTCTTCAGGCCATGTAATGGGTTCTTTGCGCAGGGTAAGGAATCCTGTGTACCTACGCAAAAAACCTATCAGTACGTTCATGTTCGAATGCTAATAGCAATTCTCAGGCTGATAACGGTCCAGAATAAACCGACGAACATTTGAGTATCAAGTTACGTTGCTTGCCAGGCCCCTGGATAGGGGTCATACTACGCCACGTGATGACTTGTCTGTTTACTACATGTGTGGCAGTGCATCATTGACAGTGCAGTCTTTGGTTGTCGTGCTCGTCAGAATCGAGTGCGATGACTTCCGAGTTTATTGACTGCCAATTGATATAAGGCGTTGAACGCTTCTTGTTTGCGTACTCGGTTGTCCTTCCCGGTACGCTTGAATAGTTCTGCAGTATGGTTCCAATCAGCTATGTCGATCGCCACAGGGTCAGACTTCGTACCGAGGACCTCTCGCCCGCCCACAATCTCAACGGCGCGTTGCCGATGGCCTTCAGAACCCTCCGACGGTTGAACAGTCGCACTTTCATCTTCTTTCAGCCTATTCGCGTGGGCGCCCATTCCTGCACCTAACGTTTCACATACTGCGAGAACCTCCATGGCATGAGAAGGAGCGGTGTACACATACTGCGCTCCGACCACGGCAAGGACCAAAGCGCGCAAGTGATTGTCCCCAGCAACAGCAACACCCAACAGCGCTAGTTCGTGCTTCAGGAGCGCCTTCGACTTGATGATATGCGATCGAGAAAGTGCAGCTCAGATGAGCACCCCAAGTGCAGGGAGTGGTGCGGAGGAACTCGTAGAGCAACGCGCTTGAGCGTCTTTGGCAATTGCGATCGTGTATGTGTCGAGTTGGTGAGTGGCTTGTCCATCAGAAGCTGGAAGTGATGAACGACTGGACAGCGGCAAGTCCGCAATTGGTGACATTCGACAAAAAATGTGGTTCAGCCCAGGATCGAACTGGGAACCTTCTGTGTGTGAGACAGAAATCATAACCATTAGACCACTGAACCCACATTGAAAGGTGCATAGAACTACAACTGGTAATGGAATCTATAGTTACCAAGTAGAGAACATCGCATGCACCCTTTTATCTGGAAGACTGGAACCGAAGAACTCGAGTCTCGGACAGTCGATGGCGCCACACTTTGGAGCGGCTTTCGCTTTAGCTTCGAAGGAGCGTCTTCCTTGGTGTTGCGATAGCCTTTGGTTTGACTGTTTCAGCTTTGGGTCCCAGGGCAGAGCCTTCTCCTCACTCGTATGAAGAGTGATCTTCAGTTTCTGCAGATAACGAGATGGCGATGCCGTTGAAGGCCACGAACCAGAAACGTGTCGTATGCGTGTAGTAACCCTTTACTGTAATGCATTTATCTGCGCCGTTTCTTCGATCCATTTCGACCGACCGCAACTACGTTTTCTTTTGTGGCAAGATCGATATCGGTTCCTTGGAGGAGCATGGCCTCGGAACACTCGGACAACGTGTTTCTGGTGGTCAGCCGAAACTTGCCGTTCCTCCCAATTTATCAACAACCAATCCAGCCTTGTCTTGTCTGGCAGGTGTAAATTCATCAACAAAATAGCGTGGTTCACCTCGGCCGCAGGAAGGTTGCCAGTTCGAGATACAAATCATCACCAATAGACCACTGAGCCTGAGCCTATCTTGGGAGTCGACAAGCTACCTAACCCTGATCAGAACCAGAATTTCGTGACGACCCTCAGATAGTCACTAATACCAGAAGATAAAGACCATCACAGGAACCCGCTCACTTCTTCCCCTTAGTATCCGAACCAAAGAAGTTGAGCAGTCCACCACGCTTTGGAGCAGCTCCTCTAGGCTTCGGGGCAGCTTTCTCTTTAGCCTTCGGTTTGATTTCTTCAGCTTTGGGCTCGACAACTTTCTTCTTCCCCTTCTGCTTTAAATGCGCAGCCTCCTCCTTTTCTTCCTCTACAGATTCGTACGAAGAGTAGTCTTCAGTTTCTGCAGGTAATGAGATGGCGATTCTGTTGAAAACCACGAATCAGAAACGCACGCATGTATCCCTTTGCATCAGTAGTTGTCCGACTCTTTATGACACGCCGTTTCTTCAATCCATTTCGGCCGACCGGGACTACCTTTCGTGGTTTTCTCTTCTTCTGCGGCAAGATCGGCTCGTCGTCTGAGACCTCGGCCTCGCTGGTACCAGGATGAGCCATAGTTTCTTCTGCGGCCTCGCTCTCTTCCTCCTCTTCCCGCTCCGGACGGACTTTACTGACTCGGGAAACTCGTTCTACTCTCGCAGTCAGCCAAAACCTGCGAGCGGCGGGGACGGAACAAACCGTCGTCAATATCCATCATAGCTCGTAAGCTCATCTCTGAATCAGGAGTAGCGTTATTTTTTCCCTTTTGACGTCGTCGACCTGGTACCCAAGAATCGCTTCCCTCCTCGTCGTCTGAAATACTGGCGACGTTGGACGAGCGGGATACAACTGCTGGCTTGATTTGCGTCGATGACGGCTCAGACTCGGAATCTGATAGACTCCGGGATTTGCGCTTTGTACCGCGCTAAGGAAAGCTGAGTCGCGTTCCTACGAATAGGAGGAGGGAGTCGTACCTGCTGAGCTTCGCTATCTGTTGTAGCATTAGAATTCAACTTTGATACAAAGACCCTTTTGGATCCTGAACTGGTCTTTTCGCTCGTTGCAGATTCCTTGCTGGTACCCGTCCGTTTAGGTTCTACCTTGGGTTCCTTTGCCTTCTCCAAGACAGGCTGTTTCTCTTTGCTCTTTGCCTTGCTCCAGTCGAGTTTGCCTGAAGGCTTCGGTCTGTCTTTAGATTCGGTCTCGGGTAAGGACGCCTTCGCAGAAATTTGCTCCTTTATGTCTGTGCCCTTAGGCGGCTGTTCCGCCTTCGTTAAAGGACCTGCTTTTGGCGCAGACTTGGCGGGCGCGTCCAGGGTCATTTTTGACGAAGATGCTGCACTGCTGATGCTAGCACCAGCTTTCATCTACAAAGCAATAAGCAAAACACATCGTATGGCGAGGACTTTCGAAGTAAGAACCTTCACGTGTGCCCCGGCAATCTTCCCGACGATTGGGAATGATTCCGCTCCGTTTTTCACGTCAGCATTACGCACGCTGATGTTTGCTGCGCAAAGAAGGCCGGCGTCCTACACGTCGATCAACGGATGGAAGGTATGACGGGCATGCGCATACGCACCACAAGCCTCGACGGGGAAAGGCTGTAGATGTGTACCGAATGTACATGAGAGAATTGCGACACCGTCTCTGCTCAAGGGACGGACATTGTCTGATGAGATTCGCGCATGTAGTCAATTGCATGGTAAGAGAGGCACCTTCGAGAAGCTTGGCATCCACCAACATCACCTTGCTCTCGTACACCACGTCCGGTTCCTCCCCGTCCTCCTCAAACCCAAGTCCATGCTGAAGTCAGAATCCTGAGTGCTGGTGTATCTGTTCGATGGTGTACGATACGTCGATGCGGGAACTTCTCCCGAGACGAAATAGGTGGGCACGGCAGGCGAGTCCGTGTCTCGTGTGGTTTCGTAATACGTCTTGAGCTCACTTTCGGAAAGTGGTTCAGCCAGCGTCACGGGGTGGATGCAGAAGACGGGCTTACTTCTTAGCCTCGTTGACATGGATGCCCAGTGCTCGGCTGAGAGATCTGAAGGTCACCTAACCATTTCCACTATTGAGGAATATACTCGTTCTGCATCGTTATTTGCAAGTGGACATACCACGCTGCGCTTGATGAAGAGTTCTTTTGCGAGGAAATTCCTTGCTTGTGTCGTGGTCATTGTGGTATGGAGTCAAGCGGAGTTGACGCGTTTGGCGCGTTTGTGGCACCATTGCGAAATACATGTCTGCACACAGGTCTTTACACGAAACATCTGATATACATATAGCAAAGTTGATATACAACGACTATAGCAGTAAAAAGAGTGTAGGATCAATATAGGATGATACTATATACATATGCCAAATGCAGAGCGTATTAGGATGTTACTAATACTGTGATATCGATATGCTGATAACAAACTAACATCATATATGTACATCAGATCAGAAAGCACCAATTACACCCTCTGGAAGGGTAGGCGGCGACAGCGCATGTGCATTTATCCATGGCGATTCCGAGCCAATCGGCGTACAAAGAGCCTTGAGGAAGCGCTTCCAACGCTCGTCCGATGC
The DNA here is from genome assembly GCA_014904935.1 of Melanogaster broomeanus. Classification (NCBI taxonomy): domain Eukaryota; kingdom Fungi; phylum Basidiomycota; class Agaricomycetes; order Boletales; family Melanogastraceae; genus Melanogaster; species Melanogaster broomeanus. The sequence continues at coordinate 115,008 of MU123753.1, read as the reverse complement.
CTTCACCCCAGCAAGCTCAGCTAACTGAGCTTGGGTAGGATGATGTGCATGGAGAACAAAAGCGTATCCAGAGAGGTCTTCGCGCTGTGTTAGTTCGAGGTTATTGCTACCGGGAGTCATATACGACGATATGTCGACACATTGATCGGGTGTGAGCTGTCATTGATTTCGATTTAGACAGGACGGAGAGGAAGGAACATTATACATACGAAAAGGGGTGGAGCCAGCGGAATAACAGTGTCCTTGTCGTTGTGTTTGACATGGAGGGACAAGCAATTCGAACGTGGCCAGGAGCATGAAGATCGAGATGTCAATTCATCGATTCCTCGGTCACCACTCTCTGATTTGACAGTGCTGAATAGTTCTGGAAGGCGGTAACACGCCAAGGAGATACAAACAGCCCGAGGTGCATGACTGGTTAACATGCTCACGTCAGAATCAACGAGACATCAGAAGTCCAGCACGTACTCCGGCTCCGCTGACCTGTTCACCCATTTCGAAATATTGGAAAACAAGGCATCGCTCAGGTTGAGCTTGATATTGTGTGTATAGGTGAATGGTTTCCCTTCAAGGCCGTATATCACGACCATATTTCCACTGAATCTCCTTTGCCCCAGCTCTTGAGGAACCTGAGAGGGCGGTTCTCGCTGTATTCTGAAGTCCATGCTCAGAGAATGTGAGTCTGTAGTATCAGGGATGGGGCTTGCGGTATCAGGATGGGGCACGGGTGGTGGTGGTGGTGGTGGTGGTGGTGGGAGGTTTGTCCCTAATATGCCTGCAGATTCTGAAAGTGGGGCATCCAGGCGACTATGGTCATCGGCTAGGAAAACACTCGACTCTACTCCATTCACCACCGTGTCGGGTAACGTATGATCTGCAGAGTTCGGTAGCTGAGGAGCTGAGTGCACTGTGAGAGCTGAAGGGTCAACGTCCATCGGTGGAGAGTCGGCTGAGATCGGTCGCGGTTCTACTGGCAGCGATACGATAGGAGGTTCGGATGAGAGTGATGTGTGTAATTGTGGTGGGTCTTCGTGCTGTGAAATGTCCTGCATGTCAGGGGCGTTCCCTGCTTCAGCGCTTTCCACGATGGAATGCTCAACTACAGGGTCGGTGATCTCTGATGGGAAATCTTGCTCATCAATGTCCATTGGAGCGGATGTGTCCTCTATCTTCTTGACATCCGTGGAGAGTTCAGAGCCTGAACCCGATATATCGACGGGCACCTCAGCTGCAGGAGAAAACGTGGTGGACACGGATTCAGCCACTCCTGGTGCCACTTCAGGAGGAACCCGGCGGGGCATACGGCGAGATGGCACCATACGAGCTGTCTTCTTCCTCGGAGATAGAGTAGGTGTAGCGACAGACGTGTCGGCCTCACCTGAGGACTCGATGGACTCTTCATTTGTGGGGACTAGGTTCTGATTGGATTTAAACCAGTCAAGATCACGAGCCTTGAGCTCTTCTGGGAGATCAACTTTGCGTAGACGCTTGGGCTGTGGCTTAGTAGGTAAGGCGGAGGGTCCGGCACCGGAATCTTGAAGAGCAGTTGTTGTGGGGAATGCGAGAGAAGGCTCGCCCTCGATAAGGCGCTTGTCTGAAACTGCTTCAGGGAAGATGCCTTCTTGAGGCGTATCGGCTTGCATAGTGTCGTCAGGCTCAGTCTTGATGCCGATGGACATGTTAGGCAGCGGAGAGACGGGTTGAACTGTGAAGTTCGTAGTCTGTGAGGTAGGGATTGACAGCCTTGAGAGTTGGGGATAAGACACACTCAGGGGTATGTCAGTCGCTGAGGGTAAAGCGCTGATGTTCTCAATTGGAAGAGAGCTTCACACGCGGATGAGCTTGGGTGAGACTGTTGTCGCTGAATGGCAACATACCTGGTTGCAACTGGGACTGGAGGTAAAACAATAGCGTGGGGGGCAATCGTTGACGAGTGATGCAACCATCTGTTTGTCTCTTGTATCACGCGCTGGAGTCTTGCTAAGGGGAAAGGTAAGTGGAAAGAAGTCGTCAACTGAAAAGGGATTACCTTGAATTTGGCTCTCCGGAAACAGATGTATGTACGGGGTGACAGCACCAATCAGCTGTCGCAGATGTTCTGCAATGTCTACGACGTTTTCATGACCAAGGAATTCATGTACAAAAGTCGCGAGCGCAATCTGGAGACCCGGAGAAGGAGACTAGTTGAGTTATATAAACCCGACGCAATATGAAAACCTCGCCTCAAGGAGTTCGACGATCTAACACAGGCTAGGGGTTTGGCATTTACTTCCTGATTGCGAGACGCTGGCTTCATACCTTTGGACGGGCAGCAGGATAATAAGCCTTCTCTGAGGTCAACCAAACTGCGAGCTTTTGAGTGGTATTGATATAGTCCTTTGTTTCTTTGGACGCGAGCTTCTTCGCAAAAACAGGGAAGATCTTCTCGTTCGAGCTGACAGCAGCACTTTGGACTGCTTTCATGGCCACCGTCCTAATGTTCCAGCTCTGCACGCATTGGAGTCCTGGACTTGTACGTGCGGCAAAATACATAATTAATTAAACTAATTAAATTAAACTAGATGTACTCCCGAACTTTGTTGGCAGGATCCTTGTTCAACTTATTCTGGAATCTGGAGTGCATGATCATCGAACCTTGACTACAGTATCATCAATCTCCAGAGGGCTAACCTGAAGGTGCGCGATCTATCGGTGTGGACCTCCAGGGCTACGGGCTGTCTGCTAACTACTAGGTGTACAAAAAAAAAAGGAGTCACCCATGGATATGCGTCTCGCATCTGAGTCTGGGATCGATTGGTCGCCACTGCTAGCCAGCCAGCAATGCATCACTAGCATCACTAGTGCAACTGTAGTAGTATCGGAATGGTGACTTCCGATAAATGCTGCAACCCGAGTCGCCCACTCTGGCAGCAACACACCACGGCGACCCGGTGTCGGTTCAGCAGTTTCGTCAGCATACCCAAAGCACACCAGTACTTCCAGAATTCTAATTGTGTTTCCGCGAAGCTGAAGACAGGTCGTTGTTCCTTCTGGATCTTGAGGGTCGCGAGAGGACTCAGAAACCCGAGAAGCGCTTCGGGACACGGTCATCCCAATAATGGTTAATGTTCCTTGGTCCGCTGAACAGTGAAATGCCAGGTTACTAAGGCAGGAACTCTTATTGCGCCCTGTCTTTGCAACGGCCGCTATTCGTCCATTCGCCATCAAAAATGTTGCTGTATCACGTTCCGCTTGTAGCGTAGCGCCGTCTACGGGTAATGCGGTCATGCAGCTGCCGGCCGTCCGAGTCCTTTAAGTTAAGAAGCAGCGTAAAGCTTCCTTGTGGTCGCACTGACGCCATTGGCACTTTACTTTCTGTCAACAATCATGACATCCATCGACTTAGCCAGGGCATTGGAGCATAGTTTCATCACTTTAACGGCTGGTGTTTCGCTGTCTCTGATGTGAATCTCCAAGTTACTTTCATTTCTGCGACTGACGTTCCTACATCTTCCCACAGTATCTTTGCAATCTTGACAGGCCAAGTTGGCCTATATTTCTGGAGAAAATCCGTTCATGGTTGCGATCCTTTCTGGATCAAGGGAGTTGTGAGTACTGTGAAGGCACTCCCTGGAGTTTCACTGAAATCATCGAGATGCCCCCAGATCGTATGCATTTGGTTAGTCTACCCACAATCTCCAGTGATGTCGACTTATCAGACATAGGGCGATGCAAGCTGTCGAGATGTAAGCGAGTCAATCCATACAACAAAGTTGCTCTAATTTCATACCTAAGTGCGGTAACGTGCCAAATGACCTTTTCAGCGCACAGAAAGGGGCAAGAAGCACTGGACAGGGCTTTCTGGTACGTCAATCAAAGGTTGAAAATATATTCGAAAATAGCGACACTCCCTCCATCGTCTTGATAGCCAGTGGGCTATTTATCTCGGGACATGCGTAAGCTAGACAACTTCATAATATTAGGGGTAGTCATCACATCCCTAGCTAACCTACATGGCCTAGGCGACGACCACATTTCTCGTCCACTCCCTGTTCGTCCGTCGCATTTACCTTCGTGAGTATCGAGTATCGGTGATTCTCACCCTTAAGATGTAAAGACAGCTTTTTTCTAGTGGGCGAAAATCTGGCAACCATAAAGATCCCGATTGTGCTTGTGAGTGCACTTTCTCACAACGCTTTGGGTGATGCTCATTTCGGCTAGACCCTGGTGTTAGTTCTCGAAGGATGTAAGAGCCAAATTGGTCTCTTGCGATGGTTGCTGATCCAGAGACAGCCTTCGGACTTGTCGCGTTCATGGCTTTGTGAGTAACTTCAGAACCAAACTAAGCAGCATAACTCATTATGACCTCCAGGTTAAAGTTCGAATACCAACGTCAGACGGTCCCTCTGCCTGTGGGTTATCTTCTCCTTTACTAAAATTTCTCCTTGCCAATGATTGTGTGACAGTGGGCGGTCCTTGTTTGGCTTGGATTTTCCATCACAGCAGACATACTAATCGCGGGGTCTCTATGCTATATCCTGAAAAAGAATCGCAGCGGGGTCGCAAGGTCTGTCACGAGAGTATAACTCAGACGCGAGAGATTTCCAACATGGTGCCATAAGTAACACGGACCGGATGATCAGGAAGCTCATGACATTTGTCATACAGACTGGTCTCATCACGAGGTAACCTCCTGCAAATAAATCAGTTACCGACTAATACTGAATGCATACATTAGTATCGCAGCCGGAGTCACAGTCGCTATCGTAGGCGTTCGCATCGCACTTCCACAGAAAGCATGAACTAACCCACAGAAGTGGACAGCTGCTAAGCTTGATACCAGACATCTATGGATGAGCTTTCCGATGGGTGGCAGTAAGCGTTATCATTGTGTAAACATGATAGCAGACTAACAACCATTGTCATAGTCTATGCCACGTGCCTTATGGCCAAGTCAGTCGCTTCTCATCTATGTTGTTCTATGGGGAGTCTAACGACCGCTCTTCGAGTTACATCGCTCGGGAATCATATCTTCACCCCAGGATCGCATACGAAGACACAGAGCTTGCAATATCGAGAGGGAGCGTGGTTTTTACCCCACCAGAGAGTTTTGCGAAGGTATGCTGATAGCCGAGTTGCCCACCTCAATCTGGTTTATCACCTTGCTATCCCAGAGTTTTCCCGAGCCACTCGAACCCTCCACTTCTGAGCGGTCATCTGAAACGAGCACTCTCAACGTCAGCGTAAGCCACATTCCGCCTATTCCTGAGTCATCTCTCAGACTGAGCGTTTTCGATTTAGAGCGATGGTTCTGCCACTGCAGTGGAGCTTTGACGCTACGATTGATCGTGTGGAGCGACCCACAGGCAGCATACCCGAATTTTGTTGAAAATCAGTTTTATCTTGCTGTAGAACCGGTAATAGGCCGTTCTTTCCTATCTCTGGTGGGCCAGCGAGGCGCTGAGACTACGCGATGCTATCGTTATGCTGTTTGTAATGGAAACCCTCTATCACAAGCCCCGCCAGACAGGAGCTGCTCAACATTCTGACTTAGTGAAAACCTGTTCTATGTTATATTACCTATGTTCTCTACCTCCTCTTCCTCGCCAGCCTTGACCCTTAGCGCATGTTAGTATATGTATATTTTAGTTTGTAGGAAAACCGTTCGCAACTTTGGTGCGCTTTGGATCAAGCTCATGGTGCAGCTCGAATGCATGTGTGGCAGGAAGTATCGGTATGTATCTACTGTATGGGTCAAATCTGGTGAAGTTTGGGATAGTGAACTATCGCACCGATCACACAAATAACTCAGTTTCAAAGATTCTACTATATGCCATATTCCAGAGCGTGACAATGCTAAGAGGATATACGTATAAAACTTAGGGAAGAAACGAAGGCTCAAATAAATCCTAATCGTGTGCGCATTTGGTCCAATGCCGAGTGCTGATGCATGGGATTTGTTCGAGATTTGATAACATGAAAGACGTGGAAATGTAGTAGCAGATCAGTTTCGTTTCGTGTGCATATGGTTTGGTGTCGAGATAATAAAGCGAGAAAGGGATGAAGTGATCAGCAAAGGTACAACCGATGATGGGAACCAGAGTGGAATAACGGGGAAAGGGAGAAGATAAACATGACGCAAAAAGAGATGCCAGTGGACATGCTGTTATGAGTCTTGATCTGTGCATAGGATGGATGGATGTCTTGCTTGATAGCGTATGCGAGATGTGAATAGTGATGGCATGATTGTCAGATTGCCTAGAATGACGACGAAAAGACGAAAGCAAGGGGCAAATTTGGACACCCGAAAAGTAGGTCACTGACGAATCGTCGCCTTCCTCCCAATACTAGTAGCCGCAGCGCCGCTCGTACCGGGAATCCTCGACCTAAGCGCACCGGCACCGAAACTCGGAGTAGGAAGTCTCGAGCTCGAACATGCGGCAGGACGTGGGAGTGCGGACACAGTGTCCCAGAGGAGACAGTTGCGAAGCGCGATGGGGCCTGTTGTCGTTGATCTGGGAACACCGGCCACAACAGTTGTTCCAGCAGCCCGGCGCGTACCCTGGGCAGAGCACAGGAGCCATCCTGCTCAGGATCGAGCCACTACCTCCCCGCCAGAAGTATTCTGCACGTTTACGCTGTGCAGCAGCATTTACAAAAAAAACCGTTGTCACGTCAATCACTGCGGCAATACATTAACGTAGGGGACATGATTAAATACTTGTGTGCAATGTTGCAAGGCGAGAAGAGGTGGGGTAACAATGGCGATTGCTGCGTCCGAAACGTTATGAAATTTCCTCCATATCGTCGTCGTCGTCGTCGTCGTTGTCGTCGTCATTGTCGTCCTCATCATGGTCTTCCATTGTTACATCACCACTCCCCAGAGAGCTCGGTCCAGGACATGTTTTCTCCTTTGATCTGCGATGACAGAGAACTAAGCACAGAAAGATGAGTGTCACAGGGAATACACTAACCCCATCCTTGGCAAAGATTTCTGAGAGCTCCCACATGCCGTTGTACTCTCCACTACGATGGAGCGTAGCAATGTCGTTAAGTACTTCTTTGAGGTAAGTCTCCGGCTGCTGCGTGCGTTCCCTCAGTGGTTTAAAACTCCAGCGTGGTTGCTCGCGGAAGAGCTGGAAGAGTAAATCCAGTAACTGATTCCGCGGCAAACGAGCCATACGCTCGAATGTGCCTTTGACAGGCTTTTGTTTGGTTTTCTGACAGGCAGTTATGAGGCGACTCCAAGCACGATTACCCAAAAGGAAACTGACGATCATATCCGCAAACGAGCCAGTGGCAACACCACTGCTCAGTCTGTTGATGCCACCACGACCACCACTGAGACCTGCTTCCTCAATCATTCGAATTTGCCTTTGCGGCGTGTTGTATGCCCGAGTCCTCTCGCGCATTTGTCGCCTGTATGACTCGTTGAACACCGGTCGTAGATTGCACTCATGCTTGACACGGCCCGTCAAAATTGTTGTTCGTGCGCGAGAATTATACGTATGCGCGGCAGCCGTGCCTGATGGAGGAACGACAGGATCTTTAGGACGTTCGGCGATGACGAGCTGGTTTTCTACGGCTTCGTTAACCATGTCTAGCTCGTATCTATCCACGTGAACACCACCATCTCCAGCGGGGATGTACGCTGCGTCTGGTTGGAAACTTGGTAGATTTGATGCGCGCGTCGTCGGATCATTTGGGTCGGGAGGTAGGAAGAGGAATATGCGTGGCGATCCGTCCCGAGGCGCTGACAGAGCTTTGATAGATACGTATGGTAGCGAGGTGGACGTCTTCTTTGTCAATAGCCGCCCATCTGGCCATCAAGTGTTTCGGTATCTTCAAAGGTAAACATGAGATCGGTTACGAGCAAAAAGCTGTTTTATGGCTCACTTTCACTAGCCAAACCCTCCCGTTGCCTCTGTCTAACATGAGTTCTTCGTCGGGATCAGGCAGTGTTTCGTCCTCCTGTGCTACATCTTCGAAACCCCTTCTTCTCGTCCTCCGCAGCTAAGTCGTCCATGTTGGTATGTCACAAATAACCGCGAAGTTGGGTGTTTCGCGGTGGTGGCAGGATGAGCAGTAACCTTGCCGATGACCGACAGTATCCTAAGAACAAGATCTCCATTCAAAATCATTCAATGGCGTTGTTTGCATTCAACTATCGTGCCAAACATCATTGCGTAATATTACTGTAATAGGGGTTAACGGACTTCGGTACATTCTCAGTGGTCTTGCAATAGGAATGGTCAACTTGAAGACTAGGTTCTGTGACAACTCGACTCGACTGCCCTCGGCACAGTCACCAAGTCACTTCCTTGACTTTACCCCTTGTCAGATATTTTGTGCTAACTCGCTCAAAAATGCATGGATTGACATGATCTAAACGAGTTGACCAAATTTCTGGTAGATGATAGTCACGTCTTGTTTCAACACCATTCAGCTTCGTTTGCTAGCTGCGAGGGATCCCGGCGGCAAACATCTTTCATTTTTCTGGTATGTTGGTACACTGTCATCACTCACCGCCACATGTCTAAATAACGAGCTCGAATGTTACAAAATATTATACCGTCTAGCCCAAGATGTCCAATGCGTGAATTGGAACTACTTGTCTTCAAAGCCATTCGACGGTAGCAGGTGGCTTGGAGGATATGTCGTACGTGACACGATTGATGCCGTTCACTTCATTGGTAATCCGGGAGGATATCCGTTTCAGGACGTCGGCGGGGAAGACATACCTAGCATGGAGGGTTAGAAAAATCGCGGGTGTCAAGGAGGAGGTAAGCATACCAATCGGCTGTCATAAAATCTTCAGACTGTACTGCACGAAGCGCAATGACCTTGGCGAAGACTGTTAGCACCTACGCAGAGCCACGCTGAGAACAACCACACTCACCTGTTCGTACGTCCGCTTGTCGCCCATTACTCCAACAGCTTTTGACGGGGAGTAGGACAGCGAATGCCTGGCTGATTTCATTGTAAAGATTGGCTTTTCGGATCTCCTCGATGTAGATGTTGTCGGCCTGTTGGAGGATCTTTACTTGTTCGCGGGTGACAGGGCCGAGGATACGGATGGCAAGACCAGGTCCTGGGAATGGATGACGCTGAACAAGAGGCGCGGGTATGGACAGCAGACGACCGAGCGCGCGTACTTCGTCTACAAAATAGGGTTGGCGGGCCTTTTGAAACGAAGTGGTCGCACGGCTCACCCTTGAACAGCTCGCGCAGAGGCTCGATAAGTTTTAACTTCATATCCTTCAACAACCCTCCAACGTTGTGATGCGTCTTGATAGTCGCACTCGGTCCCTTGAAGCTGATACTCTCAATGACATCCGGGTACAGCGTACCCTGCAACAGCCATTCGACTCTACCCTTGACTTCACTCCCCTGCTTCTCCTCTTCCTCAACAGCGGCTTCGAGTTTGGCAGCTTCTGCTTCGAAGACGTGGATGAAGGTGTTTCCAATTATCTTACGTTTTTGTTCAGGGTCCTCGACGCCTTCGAGACGGGAAAGAAAGAGATCGGACGCGTCCACGACGGTAAGGTTGACACCGAGGTCTTTGGTGAGCATTTCGTTGACTTGTTTAGCTTCATTGAGACGGAGGACACCGTTGTCGACCATGATGGCGTGGAAGCTGGCGATGAGGACGGATAAGCGCATTTCTCAAGGAGAATGCGTGGGTAGGGTGCATACCGGTCGCCGATAGCTTCGTGCATGAGTTTGGCTGCTACGGTGCTGTCTACGCCTCCACTGACCGCACCGATAACGCGTCCTTTGGAACCACATATCTCTCTTATCCTTGCAATCTCCTTCCCGATGAACTCTTCCTAAGAAACACAACGATTATGATAGCAATCAGGCAACGAGAATGAAATCACGAAAACACGCAGCAACTCACCATCGTCCAGTTCGTCCGACAGCCGCAGATTTTAAGCACAAACCGCGAGATGACTTCTTTGCCTTTGGGACTATGGGTGACTTCAGGGTGGAATTGGATACCATAGACTGGTTTTGAATTATGTGCGATGGCGGCGAATGGAGCGGTTTGTGTTCGTCCAATGACGTGGAAATCGGGTGGGAGAGCGTGAAGTTGGTCTCCATGAGACATCCAGACCTGTACAGCGCTAGGATGTAAATAGATGTTCGAGTGGATGGAGAATGGGGGGTACCTGCATCTCGTCACCGAGACCCTCTAACAGTGCATCCACGGAGCCCTCGCCGGAGCGGCTGATCTGGACAGTAGCATGGCCGTACTCGCGATGATCGCATCCTGACACTTTACTTTTTAGGTTCCACGCATATTTCCTTTCCAAATTAATGACAACCGAAATAAGTGAGTCATTCAAGTCTGTTGCAGATCTTGTGCATGAATGCAAACCTGTAAGCCGTAGCAAATTCCGAGAATTGGGACGCCAAGTTCGAATATTCGCGGGATCGGCGTGAGGTGCGTCCGCATCGTACACTGAGTATGGAGAGCCCGAGAGAATGATTCCTGTCATGAGCCATCGCGTGAGCACTTTGAACGCGACGCGTAGATAAGGGGATCAACGAATACCTTTCGGTTTGAAGTGGAGGTCTGCGAGGGGGGTTGTACAAGGCATCAGTTCCGCGTAGACATTGAGTTCACGACATCTCCTCGTAATGCAGATGGCTGTACTGTGCATTGGATAGAGTGGAAGACGAGCTTGGACATATGGCAAGTAGGAAGATTACCTGCGATCCGAAGTCGAGGATCAGGACAGTGTCGAACTGATCGTGGATTTCTGCCATCTTGTACATGTGAGCACTGGCTAAGGCATATCGAGCAGCATGTTATAGTGCTTACCTTGTTTTTTGAGGAGGTGGTACTCGCTCTTGTCACGTTGCAAGATACAGATAACTTGGCTATGTACTATATAAGTAGGCTACCAGAAAAAACGAGTCATAATACGGGCGAAATACCCTCTGACATATCCTTATCGGGTATGAGAGAAAGTATTTTTGCGTTACTATAAATCAGTGGAAATATTTCCTTAGTCAGCGCTGGTGTTGCCGCGTTCATGCTTCGGGTTTTACTGGGATTTTACTCCCTCAACTACATTACAGGCCCTCCAGCTAGCGACTTGAACGTCTCCACTAACCGCGGCGACTGACTCTGGGCGAGGTCGTCTCTACCTACTCATGGTCTTCCGACGTGGCTTTCGGGCTGGTACTGCGTCTTGCGTGCGACAGTTAGCCTCGAGACATGCAATACCGCTGCACACGACTGCCCTACGTCCCTCACACACACCGGGTTCCCTCGTTGCAAAGGCATTAGCTAGCCAGAGGCCATTCACTTCCTCTAGCCTCGCGTCTGCGAGATCTTCACCACTGCTGTACTACCCACGCTGGCCAAACCGTAAGTCAGATGACCCGACCGACCTTGCCGAGCTGGAGGAGGAGGAAGTAGCGGAGTCGAGCGGCGAGGCAACCAGCGAGCAAGTACGTTTGGAAAGCTCGGAGGACGAAAATCCACCTGGGTCGTCAGCCGCGTCACCTCCTCCATCGTCTGCGTCCGGCGGAGATAGCAGCGACGGTTCTGATTCACCACCTCCGCCTCCTCAACGAACTCCCACTCCGAGCTCAATAGCAAAACAATCTGTCCCAGACGTATATCCTCAGGTTCTTGCTCTCCCTATCGCCCGACGTCCCCTCTTTCCCGGTTTCTACAAGGCCGTTGTCGTTCGTAATCCTGCTGTCGTCGCAGCCATCAAGGAAATGATGAAGCGCGGTCAACCCTACCTCGGTGCTTTCCTTCTCAAAGATGAGAACACGGATAGCGACGTTATCACGGATATTAACTCTGTACACTCCGTCGGCGTTTTCGCTCAAATTACGAGCGTGTTTGCGGCTAACACTGGTTCTGGCAATGACAAGGAAGAGGGTCTCACGGCTGTCTTGTATCCTCACAGGCGGATAAAGATGACGCAATTGCTTAAGGCTGGCGAGCATCCTTCAGTTGCGGTCGTTTCTCCGGAAGATGCGCAGACAGTCACTCCACCGGATACTCCTCCACCCTCGCCGTCAGCTGAACCTGAAGCTTCGGAAGGCGAAATGACGAAGGTGCCACCTGGTAAACTATTTGTTCAAGAAATTCATGATTCGCACTCATGTGAGTGTGACCACAGGTCCGGTACATACGTCGTTCTTGCACAAGCACGCCATCTCGATTGTCCAAGCTGATAACCTCGTTACGGCCCCGTACAACAAAGACGACCAGTACATCCGCGCCTTCATGTCTGAAATCGTCACCGTGTTCAAGGACATCGCCCAGCTCAACCCACTCTTCCGCGATCAAATCACCAACTTCTCGATCAATCAGGTCGCTTCCAACGTCTTCGATGAGCCTGACAAGCTCGCAGATTTCGCAGCAGCTGTGTCAAGTGGCGATGTTGGGGAACTGCAGGATGTCTTGGAAAGCCTCACAGTCGAGGACCGTCTCCGAAAAGCCCTCTTAGTACTCAAGAAAGAGCTTATCAATGCGCAGCTGCAGAGCAAACTCTCTCGGGACGTCGATAGCAAAATCGCCAAGAGACAGCGAGAGTATTATCTCATGGAGCAACTGAAAGGTCATCAAGAAGGAACTTGGCATGGAATCGGATGGCAAGGACAAGCTCATTGAGAAGTTTAAGGAGCGGGCTGCACTGTTGAAGATGCCGGAGGGTGTGAGGAAGGTCTTCGACGAGGAACTCAATAAACTTATGGGTTTGGAACCTGCGGCTTCGGAGGCGAACGTGACGCGCAATTATCTAGAGTGGCTTACCCAGGTTTGTCTCTCTGCGCTCCGGCAACGAAGAGGGTGTTAACATACCTTTATAGATCCCATGGGGTCAACATTCTCCAGAGAATTACTCTATCACGCATGCCCAGAAGGTCCTCGACGACGACCACTACGGCCTCAAGGATGTCAAAGACCGTATCCTTGAATTCCTTGCTGTTGGTAAACTGCGGGGAACGGTCGAAGGCAAGATCATCTGCCTCGTCGGACCTCCAGGGGTCGGCAAAACCTCCATCGGGAAATCCATCGCGCGTGCATTGGACAGACAGTTCTTCCGATTCTCTGTCGGTGGATTGACGGACGTTGCGGAGATTAAAGGACATCGGAGGACGTATGTTGGTGCGTTGCCAGGGAAGATCATACAGGCATTGAAGAGGGTTGGGACGGAGAATCCGCTGGTGTTGATTGATGAGGTTGATAAGATTGGGAGGGGGATTAATGGCGATCCGGCGAGTGCGTTGTTGGAGATGTTGGATCCTGAGCAGAACAATGGGTTTTTGGATCATTAGTGAGTCTGAATCTCTTTGGGAATTGAAAGAGCTGATTGCGTGCGGATATGCAGTATGGACGTCCCCGTTGATCTGTCTCGCGTTCTGTTCGTCTGCACCGGTGAGTACTGAGGATGTGGTCCCGTGGTATTTAAAGCTGACGGTGGATTTATTTTAGCGAACAACCTCGATACCATACCTGCTCCTCTTCTGGACCGGATGGAGGTCCTCGAAGTCAGTGGCTATGTCTCAGAGGAAAAAGCTGTCATTGCGGAGAAATACCTCGGTCCCCAAGCAAGGGAAGCATCAGGTCTCAAAGATGCCGACATCCTTCTCGATCCTACAGCCGTTGACGTACTCATCAAGTATTACTGCCGCGAGAGCGGTGTGCGGAATTTGAAGAAGCACATTGATAAGGTGCGCCTGTGACATAGCATTTTTGTGTGTGCGTGATGCTGAATATGCCGTATTGTCGCTGGTAGATATACCGCAAAGCAGCGCTCAAGCTTATTCTGGATCTTGGGGAGGACGTCTTCCCCGAGCCCGCTGCACCAGCCCCCAAAACACCTGATGCCCAACCCGAAACCGTAGAATCTACCGAGCCCCCATCCAACGAACCAAGCGAATCCTCGGCCACCTCATCCTCGAGTCAAGAACCCACGGAGCGTAAAGTAGTCACGACAAAAGAGCGCCAACCACTGCGTGTTCCCGACCATATCCATGTCAGGATCACGCCCGATAATCTGAAAGATTATGTTGGTCCCCCTGTGTATCACAAGGATCGGATGTATGTTGTTGCTCCGCCGCCTGGCGTTAGCACGGGTTTGGGATATTTGGGTAATGGATCTGGAGCTGTTATGCCTGTTGAGGCTACGGTGAGCACCTTATCTACGTACGCGCGAGAGATAGAGCTAATGCGCAGGATTAGAGCATGCCGGGCAAGGGCGGTCTCCAACTGACCGGCAAACTCGGCGAGGTTATCAGGGAAAGTGCGCAGATCGGTTTGAGCTGGGTCAAAGCGCACGCATACGAACTTGGGATCACCAAGAGCGCCGACGAGCAGTTTTTGACTGATCGTGATATCCACGTGCATATGCCTGAGGGCAGCATTGGCAAGGAAGGCCCGAGCGCTGGGACTGCTATATTATCTGCCTTCGTCTCTCTCTTCACCAAGACTAAGATTAACCCTGACATTGGTGCGTTTTCGGTTGTTTCGAAGTGTGATGGTTGGCTAAGGTGAATCTCGAATACTATGCGCAGCTATGACTGGTGAAATTTCACTCGTGGGACAAGTCCTACCCGTAGGCGGTCTCAAAGAGAAAATCCTCGCAGCGCACCGGGCAGGAATCAAGACCATCCTCGCGCCCGCCGCCAACCGATCCGATATCGAGGAGAACGTTCCCGAGAGTGTCAAGACTGGTATCCGGTTCGTGTACGTAGAGGATGTCAGGGAGGTGTTGCATGAGGTGTTCAGCGGGGAGGCTGTTGCTGAGAGATGGAAGGATACATTGTCGATATGAGCACGAAGGGTGAGCCGAGACGAGCGGGATGAGCTGATTTATCCTAGAGTACTAATTCCTGGCGTCGGGATGGTGGGAGGGTTCGGTCCCCTTAATTCACTCTCTTACTCGCTATTCGCGAGACGCCATCAGCCCGCCTGGTGCTGGGGCGATCGGTTCAGGTTGGACTCGAGATCAGAGGGCTTCGTTGCTTTCGATGATTTTTTTAATCCTGCATATCTCCATAGAGGTCACGCTTTTTACCTCACAATCAATGTGTATCATACAATCTACAACCCCAACTCATGCACGATTTTTGGTGGATTTTTGGTGGACTAAAAACCATAGGAAGTGACCCAACCATCATGATGGATGTTTTACCCACACTTCGGCAAGCTTATATGTTTTGCACCACTGGTACTTGGGTCCATCTGCACCGTGACTGGGATAGGTAATACTTATAGCCTCAGATGTCTTGACGTGAGTCTTATCTCCTGGGAGCGAAACTGAAGCGGTCTGAGGTGGCGACCTTGCGCGTTCTCATGCAATCCAAAAACAATTTCCAGGCGGATGATCAGTTGATCAGGTGGCCGTGATTGTTCTACGGAATGCTTGAGTCAAGATCTCTACCTCAGAGCCTGAGGTCCTAAACCTCTAGCAGCCGATTGGGGCATGATGATTACTATTCTTCCTTTCGGCGACTCCAAGATGAGCGCTGAGCTTCCAGATAGCTTGCGAAGTACCGAGGTATGCACGCGTAGTAACGGCTCTTCTTCAAGTTGACAAGTGCTTTACGAAACCAGATACGTACGCATGTCCTAAAGTTGGATTTCGAAGCTTCCTTATCTCCCTTTTTTTCGCTTTTAAGATGGCGGTTCCTGTGCTCCCCGTCACCTCTGAGGTAGTCCCCCTTGCGAGACGTCTTTTTGTCTTGCATCTCCCAGTTAGGCTGTGTCTGCAAAGATGCAGGACATCGACGATACAGTCATCCCTGGTTCGGTCTACCTAGTCGATGTGCAGGAGAAGTCGACAGTTGTCCACGCTGATAACGATAACTCCATTGTGCTTAGTCCAACGCCGTCCAATGATGTCAATGACCCGCTTAACTGGACCAGGCGTCGTAAGATGGTGCAGATGGTTTGCGTTATGATCTGTGCGTTGCATTTTTTCGTAGATCGATTTGCTGCGACCCCTAACTGAGGTACTGCCATCGTTCCATGTATAGATACCAGTGCTATTGGTATCGGCACGACCGTTTTGTACTCGATTCTTCAACCTATTGCGACCGATACTGGCATTCCACTCTCGACATTGAATGCTGGTACTGGTTATAGTGCGTGACTTGTCTAGAACTATGCACATCCTCCTGAATACAGCCTTTTATTTCAGTGTTCCTTTGTGAGTATCAGGGATAAGCAGGTAATTCATTGATCACACTTCTCACAATCGCTCTGCAGTCCTTGGATGGGGAGCCCTCATCAATCAACCTCTCGCATTGACCTTTGGGAAACGAGGAATATACCTATTATCAGTGGTTGGCAATACGGTCAGTCTTTTCGTTCATCCTCTCTGGCAGTAGAAAAATAACATCCTCATCAGGCGATGTGTTTATGGACACCATATATTAAAACGAAGGGGGAATGGTAGGTTCTTCGTGGATTTTCTCGCAGCGAGAAGCTTTCCCAACCATTTGTGCTCCTCAAAAGGATCGCGAGCAAAATCGTCCAGGGGTTGCTTTGTACTCCTGTTGAGAGTCTTTGCGAAGTTAGCATTGCGGATGTGGTCAGTATGGAATAGTGAAGCGTTTGACGAAGCTGATAAATTTTGCAGTTCTTCGCTCATGAGAGAGGGACTTACATTGGCATATACACATTGTTTTTATTCGGGTCAGTGAACAGCGCAAATGTATAGTAGTGCCACTGACACAAAATGAAGGTCAAACTACTTCGCTCCTCTTATTGCCGGCGTGAGTGTTGTCCCACTTTAAATGCTCTCTAATGAACTTACTTCTTTCTAAAGTTCATTTACGATGGTCAAGGGTGGCATTGGGTTATGTACTGGGCGGCTATCATCAACTTTGGGTCACTCATCGTCCTATTTTTCTTCATGGAGGAGGTGAGCGCGATGTTGTCCGAGTGAACCGTTCACAGCCATCTCGTTAGACAAACTTCATACGCACTAGCAATGAAGCATCCGAGGGCGTAGATCTCAGCAGCAGTGACGACAAGGACGAAAAGAATTCCTCGAAGTCGCCTTACCTTCCAGGAGAACTAGTTGGCACACCGAAAACATTCTTACAGCGCCTCGAGCTGTTCAATTGCCGGTATGCTTCAAATAAGATGCTCTTCACCATGGCATACCGTCCCGTGCTGCTACTGCAATTTCCTGTCGTGTTCTGGTCAGTAAACGACTCACCGTCGGCAACTGCCAACCACTGACGTATCGTAGGGCCGGGTTTCAATATGGGACCTGTCTCGTGTGGTATAATGTGCTCAATGCGACTTGCTCATTGATCCTAAGTGGCTCACCCTACAATTTCCGCGCGAGCTACGTTGGCTTGTCCTATATCGGACCATTGATCGGAATGTTACTCGGGTAGGTCATTGCGACCAAGGCACCTGTTGCGCTACCAACTGTCAGTTCCCTAGAACCTTTTACAGCGGTTGGGTAGGTGACAGGTTCGCCGTCCGTTACGCCCGCAGGACAAGAGGGATACGGGAACCAGAACATCGTCTCTGGCTCATGGTCGTCTCGCTCCTACTATGTCCTGCGTCCTTGATACTCTGGGGCGTCGGTGCGTCCAAGGGTATAAATTGGTCAGGACTGGTCATCGGCATGGGGATCATCTCGTGTTCGACGGGCATCGGATCCTCGCTTTCGATAGGATACGCGCTTGACTCATACAAAGACTTGAGCGGTGAGGTTATGATGGCCGTGATACTCGTTCGGGTGAGTGATCGTCCTCTTGTGCATCCCAGAACGCGGTGCTCATCCGACGTCGCAGAACACATTATCATTCGCTATCGTAAGTCATAAACATCATGTTGTCGGGATGCAAACTGAGTAGTTACTATGCAGGGATATGGCATTACCCCATGGCTCAATATGGGATACCAGAACACCTTCATCTCTGCCGCGTTCGTTGGACTGGCAATCACAATGACATTCCTTATTGTGATCAAGTGGGGAAAGAGCTGGCGTATCGCGAGCAGGAAGCGCTATTGGGCATACGTTGCGAGCAGCGGCTTCAAACATTAATGACAGTCGCATAGACAACAAAGCTATCAAAGGGTATAATTGCCATCAGTGACAATTTGTTGTACAGACTTACCCTTTGCGGTGGATTCCCTCATAAAAATGAAACAGCATCTCCCTCTTCGTTATGGTTGCTGTGGATTTCATTCCGCATAATCGGTATCTGCTTGAACCGGGTCAATTCCAACAACCAAACTGTGCCTGCCTGTATTTAAGTTGATGTGTGGCAGGCCCATCAGATCATGTACAGTGGGGATAGAACGCAAGATTCGCATATTGGGTTGGCTCAAGTTGGGACAGTCCGGCAATTGCTTTTTCTGATGACGTGCAGTATTCCAGATGTAGTACGCAGAGGACTTCTGCATCAGTAGACGCCGGAACGCCCTGGTTTACACGCGAGGAGGTTGAGAGACCCATAGGGTGTAAAAAGCCGAGGATCTACAAAAATGGTTCAGGTAAGTGAAAACACACTTCGGGTACGAATCAAGACGTCAGAATTCACCTCAGGCAACATTTCAAACCTACACGGCGCCGAGGCCTGCGATCTCATGCTTCCTTGCTTGAGAACGTTTCCGACGTTTTGAAGCTGGTTCATGGCACATCTGATCTTCCTCCGAGTCAGCTGCAACCTCAAGTGGTCAGCCTCAAGTTTCTCAAGTTTACTAGCCGATGATGTATTGTGGGCCTGGTCGCTGCTGGTCTGTGAGTTTCTGTGAGGCAGTAGTGTGGCCAGACCATTCAGATGGATCGATCCTTCAAGCTTCAAGTTGGTCATGGTTGAGCACCACACAGCGACCCAAATCAGCAAGTGGCCTACTGCGGCTGTGTTTCGTCAGTGCCCCAGTGATTTCAGAGAATTCCAGCGTCTTCTCTTTCAAAGTCGTAACACCGCCACAATAACTGGAGCAGGGCTATCCACTACGTCAGGAGAAGTACAAACCGTGATATGTACCATGCCTTAACTGACACGTGGATACCATGACAGGCATGCCTACATTCCGCGCTGGGAACGGGCTATGAAGACACACGACGTCATGAACCTCGCTACTCCGCAGGCTTTGCGCCAATCCCATCTTGGTATGGCGGTTTTGCTATGAAAGGAGAGGCGCGTAAGTTGTCGTGTCTGCAGATATTTTGCGGTGCATCCCTCATCCAGATCGTGATAGTGTTCTGGCGGCGTCGCCGAACCCAGCCCACTACGCGCTCTCCGCCTTGTCACTTCCACCCTACTTACAAGCCGTGGCCCCAAGCTGTGTGCAGTATACCCTCATTACGCAGATTGTCGATGGTCTGAGTACCCGTGCACACCAGAAAACCGTTTCTCTGCGTTCAAGCGGCACGCCAGAGTCGGCAGATTAACCACCGAACTTTTTCGAGATGCATGGACGTTCCTCTGGACACTGTTTGCACTAGTTGTGGCTCTCTGCTGGGCGCTCGGCACGCATCAACCGGGACGCGGCCCGGTGAGGCGGAGGATTGGTCGAGGACCTGCCGCACTGTCCGCTGCGGTGGACTTCTAGGCTCGGGTATGATTTGGTTCGAAGAGATTTCACATCATTTATAGGAGATCAATGAGATTGTGGAGAACGTCGACCTTTGTCTCGTAATAAGGACCTCTTCGACGGTTTGTCCAGACCATTCCTATCAGATCCATGGATAAATTTACCACTTACGCATGCCCTGGTGCCCAGGGCTATCCGGCCACCGGATATGCTCACGATGTCGCCGAATATGGCGGAACGATCGCTGTATTGGACATTGAAAAACCCTGAAGAGGACGATGTGGCATATTTATTCTTTTCCGAGCCTTGAGAGCAGACTCTAGCTGCGATATTCGGACGTGATGCAACGTAAACGACATGTTCTGAAATTGCTCTATGACACCTCCCGATCATCGCGAGCTTCCTGGATCATTATTCACCTAGCGGTTAAGCAGTGGCTCACTCATCCAAACTGTTTTGTCGCATTATTCTCTGAACACGTCTGTAGTTATACCACATCGGACAATATACATATGCTTCGCAGAACAATCAAGTCAGGAACCCCATATTTCGCACGTTGTTCCACATCGCAGTAGGCGCGATCTACGATGTGGACAGTAGCGGAGGATGTGGAGGATATGCCCATGTCTCGAACCTGCTTTTCCCTCGGGCCTCTTGTTCGATTAAAGTGTTCAGATGCTGTGATTTCCGGCTTGTGGCAGCCCAGCTCACTCCGAACCCAGACATCCAAGCCGAAAGGATCGTACCCAGGTTGTTGCGACTTGAAATAGGCACTTTGACTCATCAGTGATAGGAGTCCAACATTTCGGATCAAACACACGATTAGGGAAATGCCAGCATCCAGCATCATATACTAATTGACATGATTTGCAAAAGGGGGGAGGGGACCAATTCTCCTTGGAATCCGGCATTTCTGAAACTCCTCTGTCCAACGCGATGCAGGCCCACTGGGAGTATTCGGGATACCAACGAGTTCCCTGAAAGACGGAGGGCGTCATCGACTCGGAGGGTGAGATTCAAGTTCCTCGTTGTGAGGTTCCGGTTAACGTTACTAGTGGCAAACGACAGCTTACAAGCGGGCGGTTATCGAATGTGCCAGTGGGTGGAGACTCATCGTCACTTCCGAGTCATTTCCACACCTCCTTGCGATCGACGGCTTCTGCCGATAGTTCAACCGCCGAGCTGTGCGATCACGGTAAAATGAACGGAACGGACGGGCACAAAGATCGTCCAAACATCTAGACCATCGTCAGGGTGGGGTTTAGTCACGCCCCGGCACTGCTGCGCGGACACAAGATGATCTAGCCAAAAGTCTGCCGCATCCGCCTTACCTGTTACGTGCGGACGGCAGCCAGAGGTCTCGGCCCCTCCTTACACTATACTCAAAAGAACAAATAGGCCCCAATGTTTCCGTGTCTTCGTCCTAACGTGAGCCTGAATTGGGAAGGCTTCACTTCCTGCATCATCAAACGGACAACGGACGGAGAAGCGTCGTGATGAGATCATTGCGGAGCCACGCGACATCAAAAAGCATGTGCGGAGCCGTGTCCGGGAGCGCGGGCTTCGCTGCCAGAAAGAGGTTGTCGCAGTGAGGAAGGATGGACTAAAGAAAAAGGGCAAGACGAGACTCGCGGAGCGATGCAAACATATATAGCCCCACCGCCTCCTCAGACTAACTCCATTCTGGTCACACAGCCAGCGGGGGGTTCCGAGCGCGTGGATTTCCGCTCTCGTTTCAACAGGAATAAGTTAAAATCTGACAGAGGGGCTTCGATATCGACGTCGGTTGCGCTGATGGGCCTCTCATGCTTAGATGACTCTCTTTGGGAATACGATGTGAGATTGGAAGTATGGAACCGGCGATCCATCGAAGGAAATTATGAGCCCGATTGCACTGGCACGTCTCACAATTAACATGTCGATCTGTTGACACTTTCAGACATCAATGTCGACATCTAGGCGAAATGAAGGGCTGACGATCTCGCAGTACCTTCGGCCTCTGATTGCTCGGCGAGGCACCTGGTACTACGCTACTGAATCCTTGGAGATGAAGTCCCTGGCTCTCACTAGCAGATGAGACTGATGAAAGGCGAGGGCAGGGTTCACTTGAAGAATCCAGGGAATGTACCATGCATAATTTAGTGGATAAGGTTCAAGGGACACAGCAAAGGTTCAGAATAAAACAAACTGTAACACCCAAACTTTGTGGATAAACTCTTGCAACGTTCCCGACATCGGGAGTGAAATCTTCCATCAGATTTCTCGATTCGGGGGGCGTAAACAGGACAGCCATGTTATCTAACATATCGGAATCAGGCGTTGGCTGGCACGATAGATCCGATGTCATTCGTGTTGGTCATGAGTGGTGAAATCGGAGACTCGTGGTGAAGCAAAGATACAGCAATGATACAGCAATGAGCCGTGCCGTTATCCTGGTGGAACAATTAGTGCAACTGTACTAGTAAACAATTAGCGTGTGACGGCATTACCCGACGGAAAATCACAAAAAAAGTGGACCTTGCCCCGCTTCATTTCCTTTTTCGTCTAATTGTGTTCGACCAAGTTTCTCCCTCGTTTATTGTGTTCTGCATTCAAGAAGCGAAAGTTTTTGTCTATCTGTAATATAGCCCCTCACTACCAACACAAAAAGACTTTCCGTGACCCACCTTTACTATCTATCGAAAACAAAAAGCTTTCAGGTCACTTTTTGTTTTTTTTTTGGGTGTCCACCTGTGGTCCCAGACTCGGACGCGCTTCTTGACGGCTGGCCCAAGATGGACACAGCTATCAGTATCTCCAGCTATAAAACACTCGAAACAATGACAGGGATCCAACAACAATCACCTTGGGGCATTCACAGCTTCACAATACCTCATCTAGTCAAATGGCACCCGCTGCAGCCAACTATTACTCCGCTCCTACTCATGCCCCTCCGAAGCAGAGGGGCTACCGCATCTGTGATACATGCGGTGCAGTCGAGAATCCATCGATACAGAAATTCCGCCTTTGCGGTGGCTGCGTGAGTCTCTCTTTCTAGTTATCGCCTACAATCATATCTAACTGATTGCTGTGTATAGATGACCACTCAATACTGTGTATGTAGATATCGTGTCGACTTCCTTTCTCCATCCATACTCACAGTGTGTCCACAGTCTCCCGAGTGTCAAAAATCCCACTGGCCTTCTCACAAGGCGATATGCCAACACACGGCCGCACAAATGACAGGGGCTAAACAGCAACCGATCAGCACTACATATCCCGATGAAAACTTGGTGAAATATCTTCGCAAGTTCACTTCGGCACATTCCTCTCTGTTAGGATGGGCAGGCTTCCAGGCACTCCAACTAAAACGCCTCCCTGCTAACATCCGGCAAAACGCGCTTCTCATCGACCTCAGTTATAATCCTCACGCTGAATCATTATGTCGGTATGTTATTTTATTACCGGCCTCGTGTTCACCTCCTCACACGCGTTCCCGGATATCTCCAGATTCTCGATAGCAGGTACACACGTCGTACCGCGGTCCTATGTGACCAGCCACGATCCTCTCGTTGCCGCAGACATTGATCGGAGAGAGGAACGGTGTCGCCGTAGTGGCGGCATCGGCACTTTAGTCATCCTCGTGCAATGCGGTGGGATCAGCCAGGTCATGCCTGTCGAAGTTGACCCACCGAGTAAGATCACTTGGGACTCGAGAGATGATTGGGCAGAGGTCCTTCGCCACTTTGTGCAATCTGGGCGAACAGATTTCAAGCCGATATCCACGACCGCTAGAGGGTGAGCTTTTCATCCATTGGGGGTTACTTTGTTCCTTGTGGCTAATGATAAAGCAAATAGGGTCGTCTATGCCTGATGGCATTTCCTTATTGTTCTTCACTCACGCCCAACCTTTGATCTCAAACCTTTTTCGCTCGACGTTGATCGTTTCGTAACTCCTTTGTTAACTGGCATCGTTTTCTTTTTCACAAGCACACAACTTGTACGATATACGCCCCGCATCATCCATTTCATCATTCACTTCATACTCCCGTCGGTCATGCTTTGTCGGAACACTATAAGAAACAAATTATGCTGTTCTTAATAGCGTAGCACTAAATGGAATAGGCTTCGAGAACATTCGTACTGAACGGCCTAAGTAATTAGGTGCAGTGTGCTGACTAATGACCCA
The DNA here is from genome assembly GCA_014904935.1 of Melanogaster broomeanus. Classification (NCBI taxonomy): domain Eukaryota; kingdom Fungi; phylum Basidiomycota; class Agaricomycetes; order Boletales; family Melanogastraceae; genus Melanogaster; species Melanogaster broomeanus. The sequence goes on along the minus strand of MU123753.1, from coordinate 91,318 downwards.
TCTTTCAGCTTGAGCAGTGTTAGTGACGTGAACACCATCATAATTTCCTTCGTCACCAGACCAACATGAACATGGCGCAACATAGACCGCACACTTCAGCACCGGCAGATGGGTCTCGTACTATTACCCTGCGGGACTCCCAGCCACGCCCAGAAGACGACGCCAGTCCTGGGCTGTCGGCTGGCGAGCCGACGACTGTAGGTGCTCTGAGACTTCGAGGGGCGCAGCGAAGGACACGTCAAAGCGTTGCTTGGGGTGAAGATGTCGTCGACAACGAGGGATGTGGAAAGAAAAAGTCGAAGAGTGCGTCTTCTTTACTTTACTTTCACCTGCCTTGCCTTCCTGTGCTCGATTCTGCATTGTGTCACGCTCCCTGCTGGTGCTGACGCACGGTGACGCTTGGTGCGGAATAGTATGCTGCATATATCACAAACCACGGCGGTTCGACGAATCTTCGTCAGAGGAGTCAGAGTCCGGGTCGGATGCGGATTCTGATGATTCCTGTGGACACGGGAGCGATCGGGCTCGTCCGCCAAATTGGCATGCACACGGGCACAGACATGGACATGGAGCTGTGCGAAGAGAAGGGAAAGGAGGGCCTGTGCACGAGCTGCACGATTCGGGTTCGGACGTCAATGCATATGAAAGGGCACCGAAGCGGACAAGTTAGGTGCGTCGACACACGGGCTCGTATCATCCCGGATCTCTTCTGACTGCGGGTATGGCGTCTCGAAAGATAACGATATCCCTTGCACTTGTCAAGATCGCTGTCTTCAAACTTCGGCTACTGTTTTATTTCAGCCATTTTTCGGTCTAGGAGCACCTTTGCTTTTGTGAGTTGGTAATGATATATCCTTGTTGTATGTCGGTATTTTATAGGGCAATTGATATATTTGGGGCCACGTCACGACCTACTCGGTTTTCGCGCTGACGCTCTGAAGGGTCTACCAGTCACGCGGTACTTTATTGATGAGTAGCTTTGCCCATATTTCCATCGAGGTATATATACATGACAGAGTCGATGGTAGTGCAGTACAGGATTTTCCTTTCTGGGAGTGAAACCATCGGATCTAATTGTGTGTGTGTGTGGATTCTCTTATAGCGCGCCCTTACAATAGCTTCGGAGACCTGCAGTGAGCACTAGCTTGACTGTGACCGGTTGACCACCCAACTGATCGCATTCACTAGGGAACTTGCATAGTCCACAATAAATGACGGCTCCGAGGCGTTGCATGCTTTGATCTAGATACATCTATTACTCTGCCTAACATCGATGGTGACGACTCTCACGCAATCTGATTCACCCCTACGAGTAGTGGACTCGTCGTTATCTCACTAGCAGGAATTTCTGCGTTGAGGCTCTCAATATGCCGAGCGCAGAGATTCGAGCAGGTGTCCGCTGAGTACTCGTTTGCCTTGACTAGTCCTCGCTCGACTCCTGCTCGAATCTTTATCGGGAACTTGGCACTGCGATTAACCCGGATGAGGTGACTCACAGCGTTACATTGCAGCAATCCCTTATCGTCTTGCCATCTCGTCGTCAAGCAGGGTTCCTGATCAACTCACGACTGGTAAACGCGACTTCCCGGAGCACATCATGATGCTGAGGCTGCTTCTAATATTTTCTGATACCGCCGAGTCGCTGATCTCGATGCGATACGTGAGAGGCGACGTTCGATGATTCTCGAGCATCGATCGGTGGAACAAGCCTTGGCAGAAGCTAAGCCGTCCGACGTGCAATGCCCGGCCCCTCTCGTAACCCACTCTGGAAACGAAGACGTCAGCGAAAAGCCCGTGATGCCTATGTTTCATACGCATTCGGTACCACCTATGTATTGCAAGTCACTTCTCCCGCTCCCCCCCCATCTGGATAATCGAACAAGGATCCAAAGCGTGTCTCCACTTTGCACGGCACTCAGTACTCGCCTAAAAGTTGAGCCATACACTCGCCTTGCCCTTTCGGGGTGGCCGTTTGGTGTATTACTCCACGGATGCGTTGGCATTTACTTGGCCGGTGCTTCGACTGTTTCTCCTGGTTTTCCACCAGTAATAGACCTCGGTGGTCGTTGGGAAGTGTCCTCTAGGACTGCTCCACGACGATGTAATGGTGGAGAATGTTCGGCGCGTATGGATTACAAGGAATATCTCTCTCACAGACTCGGATGACGCAAGGGCGAAGACGGAGGTGTTGAGGAGCTTCTGGATGATTCTATCGCATTTGAATAAGCTAGTCGTGCGGACTGGCATGTGCTTGTCAATGTTAATGGTCAATATTCCAACAATTCATTTTCCCTAAGCCAGCCGTTGTGTCTTGTTTGAAGTGCACAAAGGTACATAGATGAAATATCCGCAGCGCTGTCGAATTCTGTGGCAAATGGTAGTAAAAGGTTGCACTGGCAACACGCAAGGAGAGCCGACATGTGGGAAACGGGCGAAAGCATACAGCATAATCCAGACATGTGACATGCTCGTACTACAGGTTTTGCGGAGGGTGGAAAACAACAGAATCCTGGGAAAGATCTGCAGATCTGCGTGACACCGTACAGCTCTCCCCAATGCTCAGCGTAGATTTTACTCTCTGGGTGCACCCCGACCGACACCAGCGAATTGTGGCCGGTAGTCACCAGGTGCGCCACCCTCTTTTCTCCGGTAACCTTCCTGGTCTCCACGGGGTGCACGGTAGGCTCCGCCTTCTCCTCCGCCGGGGCGGACGACAGCAGGGCGTGGGGCACGAGCAGGGCGCTTATGGGTGGCAGGGACGATTTCGCTAGGGAGGTGTAGCCTATCCCATATATCCACTGTCAACAAGTGACTTACTTAGGAGGGAAACCACAAGGCGACGCACCATTCCCGGATATACTCGATGCCCTCAGGAGTCAACACGTAGTAGTACCACTGCCACGAGAATTGGGTCTTGACGAGGCCTTTTGAGGTCAGGCTCTGCATGGCCTTGATAACTTCCAGATTGGGGACATCGAGTTCTTCATGTTTGGGCGCGTTGAAGTCTTTCTTTGCGACAAGGACACCCTCTGTGTGAGCCATATGTGCAAGTTAGCTCCGGCAGCTCTGAGAGAAGACTTGAGAAAGGGGATGATGCGAACCCTTGAAGAGGTTTTCGTAAATGATACGCCTGTTCTTCTTGGAAATGATCATGTTGGGCGAAGTAAGATGATTCGGTCGAGAGCTACCAAGTTTCCGGCTTGATATTAACGTTGTGAACATTCATGGATACACGAAAGACGACATACTGCGATACTTAGTTCGCACAGACACTGCCTGCAAGAAGGTAAGGTCAGCTATGCCATCCAAGCATACACCTGCCTATCCACCATCCTTGGAGCATTCGTATCGCTGCTCGCATTTTAACCACAAAGATGCAGCAGGGGGTGGCGACAGGACTCCATCTGTAACACTCACAATAGTTTAGCGCGGCAAGGCGAGGCTTCGAACAGGTCGGACGTCGAGCAGGACAGTGAAGCAGGGTAGAGTAGTCTAAATGTTATCACATCAGGAAAGCGACCCCCTCATTTATCAAACTTGAAGCTGAGCAGGATTTATCACAAATTTGCTGCAAACGAGCGCATTTACAAGGAATATACAAAACTATTTGCTGTATCGTAACCACCACCACCAACTACACTACCATTTGAATACTCAGTGATGTCTGATGAATACACGCCCGTCTTGCTTTCCCTCCCAGGCTCACTTACACCAACGCTTGTAGTCGAGGTAAGTGCGAAGATGCCGTAGTGTGGGAAATGCACCCGTTCCACTTTGTGACTTGACGTCGATCGTATAGGTCCTTCCTCACGGTGTGACTTTCCATAGGGTCGTCGTCCAGGTCAACGGGAAGGTGGGTACCGTGACCCTAGCTATGTGACAAATACGCGTTGAAGTGATACTACGCCGTGGCAAGACACACGATATTGTGATTGGACCCGAGGACCCAAAGGACCACAGTGGTGTCAAGTACACAAACTCCATTATCGGACGATATGCGAATCGTGTGCCCACCGACACTCATTTCGTCGAGAAGAATGGGATTAGATCTACCTTTAGGCCATTAGCAAACGGTGCGCTACTCACATTGACATTGTCTATTACCCCTGTCTCCTGAGATGTTTTGTATATACAGAGAACCCTGACGTCTCCCTACACGGAGGCCCCAACGGTTTTGATTCCAGCATATGGAAGAAGCTCGGTAGTCTGGAAAATGCAACGCTCTTCACAAAAGCAGAAATTCAGTCAATCATAGCGAAAGCCGCAAAAGACTTCAGCGCTGCCATCTTCGTGCTCACCTCCCCAGACGGTGATCAAGGATACCCGGGGGCGCTCTATCTCGAGACGCTAGTTGTTCTCTTACCTCCAGTCAAGATGAAACCTTCTGCGAGTTCACAACACGAGCTTGGGAGTATTGTTATTGTTTACCGTGCGAAACTGGTCGACGTACCTGAAGGTCGGAAACAAGTGACTCCTATCAACCTTGCCCAGGTAGGTATTTGAGTTTTGCGTGTTGAGATGTAGTCACTCACGTCGTTGGGTAATCAGCACTGGGGCTTCAATCTTGATGCCAGTCTTGAGGAGGGCGGCGAGGAGACGCTCAAGGTCCTGAACCACGACCTTACAGTCAAAGTACGACGATTCCCTTGTCCATTGATTCAGAGACTAAACTACCATACGGTGTGACAGGCGAGTCACATCGCCGAGCTGCGATCCAACCGCTTGCCCACTGGCCAGTACATACCCGTCGCAGAGGCCGACAACAGCAGTGGTGCTCACATCCACGATAAAAAGCGTATCGGAGACCTCTTCCCTGGGGTCGGATACGGTGTGTTGAGCGTTGCTCTCCTTGCATTAATTGCCGGTTCTTATCCTTGCAAGATGATTACTACCTCTTGAGCCCTCGATTAAACCTCCCCCTCTCATCCCCTCACCGGATACCCATCTCCGAGTTTTCAGACTCCGTCAACCTCGTCAAAGATATCTTGAGCGTTCGAAATGATCCTGTTTTAACACTCTCCTCGGACAAGTCTGGCCTTGCGGTCGAGTTTGATTCGAACCGTGAGATGCCCACTGTCTTCCTGCCACGCTTGTGATGCTAATAATGGCTTTCTTTCTTTTCTAGAGGCTGGACTAATGTTGTATACTCACAACTGCACAGATACGAAGGGATACAGGAAGAAGATACACGGAGGAACTGGACTCCAGGGCGATGGGTATGTTCCCCAGTGTAAGCAGAATTTTCCATCACCTACTCCTCGAGCCTTGATGCCCTTATCCGCAGCCGCTGTGTTCTTCGAATTCCACGAGGTGATGTCGTCAGGGATTTTGTTTCTTCAAGTTTGCTCTCTGACCCAACCCAGCCTTTGTTGGCCTTCCTATATCGTACTAGCACCAGCACGGACACATTGCTGACGTCCGAGGAGATATACAACAACTATGTCCGGGCTGATATTGTCTCCAGACCCAGCGAGACCCGGGAGTAGGCGACTCAGTCATTCTGAGAAGGTGGGAAGAGAACAAGAGTGGTTGTGCAGCAGAATGGCTCGAGTGCAAGGGAATCCGTGGAGACAAATGCTTTTCGTATGAGGCTTGTATTACTAGGCTTAGCAGTGGTATTCAAAGTGTGTAGTCTTTGTATCACATCGTGCTGACATTAAGTGTTCTTTCATGAACTCAATGATTCTGTCTCTCAATGTTGCTACGCATCTTTCAAATGGGCTCTGTCTTGCTTAACTTTTTCACTTCATTCACGCAACTGCGCATTAACATTCCTGTTGACCGGGGCTTTGTAGCTTGACAATATATCATCCGTGTTCATAGCTATCATCAGTGTGACCGCCGAGGTACTCATCGAGACCATCCACAACGATGGAGGTCGTTGCTGTGACTAAGCTTCAGCAGGGGTACACTCGTTACCCTTTGTGCAAAAATTCGGATATGGGAACGCCATCACTCAGGGATCAGTTCATCTTGATATTCTCCATGACGCCTGGCAAAGAAAGGACAAGGTCTACGTCAGCAACGACACACAGACTCATCCCACGAACAAGCGAAGCGGACGCACCCTGCTTCCACACGCCCCCAAACGTCTTCGCAGCGCGCGCCGCAAACACCATCGCAAGCAGCAGCGCGCACGCCGACGGTGCCTTCTCCGCGTCGAGCGGCTCGGCCTTCTCCGCGCGCCCGCCGAGTGCAGCCGCGAGCACCTCGGCCCAGAATGGCTGCGCGTGCGTCAGCGTGGCGTACAGGCCCGTGACGAGCGGCAGCTCGGCGGGCGTCGTCAGCGCAAGCGGCGTCGGATGCCTGAAGGAGACGAGGTTGGTGACGAAGAAGCCGCCGTTTGTGATCAGCTGTGGGGGTCGCGCGTGAGAACGGGTAGAAGAGACGGGGCTGAGAATGCGCTCGCTACTTAGGAAGGACGAGAGAAGTAAGGCCCGGCGGGAAGACGCCACCACGGCGGACGAGCTGCCTAGGATTACAGGGGGTATCAGGCTGCAGAGAAGCATTGCGCGGGTGTGTCCGTCCAGGAAAGATAGCGGGAGCTCGGTATGGATAGACATGGAAGGCAGGATGGGTATCGCATCTACGACCGCCTGCAGCAGGATATATAGCATGGGGTATAGGCCGGAAACCATGAACGAGGGTGGTGTTCCCAGGAGAGGGCCTGCCTCATCTGGCAGAGGACATAACAAAGGCGTAACGCTGCAGCCAAGTCAAGAAAGCTGATCCCGAGTCCGAACCAAGAGAACGGAGCTACGGGCTCCAGGGCATACTGGTACAGAGAAACAAAGGGCTGGAGACTCATACTAACGGGTGATGTCAATATTGGGGAGGCTGTCTGGCGATGATTTATGCAGCACTGGTGGTCAAGCGCCCACAGACAACAACTATAAATCCTGAGAGCACTAGTCTCAGGGAGGTCAACGAGGGGATGAGGAATAAGAAGAAAATACAATACAGCCGAAGTTGGCCAGCAAAAAACACCAGAAACTACACACGTGCGACGGCAACGCTATTCATCATATCAAGACCGTACATAAGTAAACTTCTGAGTAACTCCCTAATACTGTGGTAGTGGTGGGACTATTCCTCCCGGTGGCATCATGCCAGGCGTAAATCCCGGTGGAGGGGGAGGAGGAGGGAACGCGCCAGATGGGAACATAGTCATATTCGGCGGTGGCGGAGGCATCCCCATTGGCACCCCAACTGGTCCACCCATCATAGGCATACCCTGAGGCACAACAGTTTGTTGAGGCGTAAACCCAGGCGGTGGGGGTGGCTGCGCCAAAACTCCAGCGAACTGACCCTGATAAGGTCCTTGAAATCCAGGCATTGGAGGCCGAGCACCGAATGCCATAGGCGCAGGAGGGGGCCGGGCGTTGACAGGGAGCGCGTTGTTTTTCCGTGCTTGGGCCGTGAGGAGACGTTCTGCGGAGGTTCCATGCCGTTCGCCTTTCCCGTCTTTCTTGAAGGCATACTGGACGGAGATGGCTTTGTTCATCAGGAACTGACCATTCATTGACTCGATAGCGGCATCGGAAGACTCGAAGTCGGTATATGAAACGAATCCGTAGCCTTTCGATTGTCCCGTGCTCGGGTCTCGAGCAATCTGGATGTAAAATAATGAAACAGATATGTGCAAGCAAATAAGATCCAATGCACCTTTGCTGTGGTAGCCATAACACCAAATGCACTGAAGGTATCATAAAGAAGCCGCTCGTCCACGTTCTCATCCAAACTTCCGATGAAAAGGTTAGCACCAACATCCAATTGCTTCTTATCAGACGATGCCTACGCAAGGGACATTGAGTGGTCATTCGAGTACAGATGTCATCGGGCGACGCGACGCACCTTGTTCACTCGTATGGGTTTTCCCCATAGCTTTATCTGGTTCATGATCTTGCACGCGTATTCGGCATCCTCCTCTGTCAAGAACTCGCAGAAACCATAGCCCTGATGAGCCATGGAGACACGGTCTTTTGGTAGATGCACATTTACTGTGAGGAACACGTGAGACTTGGATGGAACGCTACACGCCAGTGAAAAACCTACCAACTGGGCCTGCTTGTAGCATCAGTTCCCATATTATAGCGTCGGAACATCGTTCGTCGAGGTTTCCCTGTTTAAAGTCGGGTCCAAGATTAGCCTTCTTGCATGTCCCCGATTTGTAGAGAAACCCTACCAAGTATACTGTCGCTTCTTGGTTTCTGTCGTCCTGCGGTCGGGACATGATGAATAGTGTGTTGAGCGATGTTTCACAGGCTCGACGTTTTGCGGTACACGTGATACATTTTTGGTGGCAGTGTCAAGGCCAAATCTCTGGGCTCGATTTGACCTAGAAAATATTAAATTATTTTTGTGAGAACAATGAAAACAAAGTATGTTTTCTCACATAACATCGGATTATGCCTCCAGTGGTACTACAGTCATCCACCGGCCAATGAAACACTAAATCAGAAAAACTTAGATATCTCGACAACCACTCCATCAATTTTCCTCAAAGTTTTTTTTCTGTATATGTCACCTTCTGTACTATACATTGTGCAACTTTTTAGAGAGATTGGTGATGTTGTGGGAGCTCAGTATTGCATGCAATCGCGAGCTCACTTTGAGGCTGAAAACCAGCCAATGAAACACATTAGGAAACCTAATCTGGGGTTACCAAATATGACCTCCGAGTGATTTCTCAATGTCTCGAAACACTCTCGAAACACATTCTCCTGCATGTAGTGAACCAAATCTTCAACAGGTCAGCTCCAAAAAATGCAGAGAGCTGTATCAAAGGCTCTTGATGGTGTCCAGAATTTTATATTATTATTATTTATGGAATTGTGGTTGTTATATTGTCATAATATTTCCCATGGACCTAAAACTGGTGTTTCACAACATAAAAAGATGCTGATCTCATACAAAACTGAGTGGTTGCATTAATCTAAAATTTATGTAGCTCTGACTAGACTATACATAGATACTGTAGATAAATTTTTGTGCAGTAGAAACAAAGCTGTGGTGTTGTGTTGAGGAACTGTTTCATTGGGTGGTGGTGTATCAGTGGGCGGTGGATGACTGTATCGTTGTGCCGGAGTTGCAACATTTTGGCAAGTTTTGTAAATAACTCACTTGTTACTGCGAAGTTAGAGAGAAAAAAAATATGCAGCTCTGGGGAAATGAGCATAGAACAAGATCCAGTAGATAGAACAATGAACGAAGGGGAAGTGATTCTGCCAGAGAGATGCCGGCGCAAAGAGTGGAAAAGAGGACAGAGTTGCAAAATCTCTCCCAGCGTAAATGCACGGTGTCACACTATGTCACAGAGGCAAATTGGAACCCCGAGACGGCCGTTTGGCGCTGAGCGCTGCACTGCTGAAGTGGAGACAAAGCGGAGATGTGATCCGTGGCCTGCCGATGCCAGCCGAGTACTCAAATAGGATGCTCCGCTCAAAGTTGTCACACTTGAGTGAGTTCTGACTGTCATGCTTGCATCGTCGATAACAACAGCAACTCTGTTGTAAACTCTTCCAGAAAAAATGGAGGAGATGGATAATAGTATATAGTACCTCAGTACAAAATAGCAATTTTTTATGTTATGATCTGCATCGTCCCCTGACCACTTTGCATGGAAAACACTGGTTTTGGGTGATAGATTCGATGCCGAGCATGCAACCACAGAATTTTTTGGTTTAAAAAAAATACAGAGCCATCAATCTATTATACAATGACCTACATCCAGCTGTGATAGGCTTCAATCGTGATGTTGTGTGTGCTACGAGGCATTTTGCAACTCTGTCCCATTTTGCAACACCGGCACAACGATAGTAAGGTGAACAAATTATGCAGCGAGGACATATCTCCGACTCTCGTCGTTTGCTATACACCGCCTAAGATTCACAAATCGGAAACCATTTGCCAAACTTCCAAGTCATCCTCCCACTCCAACCTGTACCTGAGTTTAGCTCCAGTCCAACAGCTTCTCTCTCCACCAGTGACTCAAGTTCATTCTTACCATCAAACAGTTCTAGAATTGCCAACTCCTAGCGCCTTGGTCATCTGACGGCAAGACTCTGCCATTCACGGCGAGTGGTCTTACGGACAGCACCACCGGTGAACCTGTATTTCACCACTCGCGGTGAATGACTTCTTGGAGCAATTTTGTCGCAGTGAGGTTTTGTGGTCATATTCTCATGGAAATATATCTTTTCCGCCATACGATGCGGAGATCAGGCACATCGATGTGGCACTATATTGTGGTCTGTGGTGGGTGGTCTGGTCTTGCGCGAATTCGAAAACCACCTTGCGCGCTTGGCTGTCTAGCAGTTTTCCAGAACGCCCTGTTGCGAATGGAAGGGCACGCGACCACGAGACGCCCTTAGCCTCTGCTGATGATCCACATATTACGTTTGGATGGAGTCGCAGCCATCATGTTGCATATCCACAAATACTACTTTATTGACTACAGAAGTTTTGGTTGCAATAGCAACTCTTCGCTCCGCATTTGTTACGCCGATCCAATATTGAAGAAGCAGCATTTGATCACAAGTAGTACGAGTTCTAGTCCGCATTCATTCTCTGTCTCTCTCTTTCATCCTGCTGGCTCACCTGTCACTTTCACAGCACCATCGACGGTGTACATTCTCGGTCATTATCCCTGTGTTAGGGGTTTCGGAACCATTGATCAACGTTCAACACGGAACATCCCTTTGATTGATATCACTTCGACGGTGCTACCACAGCAATTCCATCTCCTGCACGGCCGAGTTCAGATTGTATATATCACATCAGACGACCATGGCAAAGTTAATCGCTTCCCCTCCTCACCCTTCACATACCATCTCCCCAAGTCCACCGCAATCACATTCTACCGTTGACGAAGGTCCAGTCAACGCTTGCGCAAATACTAACAATACCAGCATGAACTGCCACGACACCCCTGAGTACGTCCGCATTTCATATCGCTCCTTTCTGCTGCGCTACAATTCATAACTTGAGATTCTTGGGGTTGTTGACGGATCTCTGCGCTTTCTTATTTTTACAGTGAGAGGAATGTGCCTTCATTTCCGTCCTTGCCTTCCTCTCATTTGCCTGGGTCCCTTGGGACCCATGTTTCTCCGCGCTCGTCGTCGCCTTGCGGTGGAATGGGCTGGTATGCTGACCACATACCAAACCTCGAACGTGATTTCGTACGTTGGTTCGCTCTTGTTGTGGCTTGCTTGGATCGCGCAACTTATAAGTTCCCTTTGTTTGATGCTCCATACCTCCGCAACCTCGCTTTCTCGTGACTTGGCAGTGCTCGGATTTCACATGCTGCGGACTGTCCCTCGCGGACCTACACGACCTCCTTGATCATTTCGAAGAATCACATGTAGTCGTAATAGGCTCGGATGGCAACTCGATTTATCCCGGTTCGCGAACGGGGTCTCGTGATTGTACGCCATCTCCATACCATTTGGTGACGCCATTTTCGAAGGTGATCTTTGAGAATCCTCGAGCGTGGATCTCTGATACCTCTGCCGGCACATGCACCCCAGCTGTAAAAGCCAGCGACCTCCCCCTACCTGAAACGCAGGAATTGGAGGTGGACCTTGATGCGTCTGGGAAGTGGACGAATCTGTTGGCAGACCAACTCTGCTTGCCCCCGTCTTCTTTCACGAGGGACACGAATGCCGACGTCCCACCCTGCACAATTGGGAATAATCACCGTCATATGTCTGCGTCGCCTCGGCCCTCGTCGTGTTTACCATCACGGACGGAGAAGAAGCGGCCTCGTGGGCATGGCTCGAGAAGACGGGACAAGCTGTACAGATGTCCGGTGAGTCGTCATGCCGAGAGTGGAGTCGTCCTCAGCTTATGCGTTTGTCCCTAACTCTGCTTCCCAACATGTGGTGGTTCGTTACTACTAGCGCGCAGGCTGTACCAAAGTAAGTTAAGCTTCGGTGGCGCCCCAGCCACGTTCTAAAGAATCGATTTATGTAACGACTCCCTTTGTGCCCTTTCTAGTCGTATCTGAACGCAAACGGCCTCAAGTATCACTTGGAGAAAGGGACTTGTAGCATCGAGCCTTCGTTCTACCTGGATCTCGCTCAGGGTGAACTGTAAGAGTCCAAGACCCATCTTCTGTAAGTTCTCTTGGTCGGTTAAGTACCTGTTCAAAAATAACTGAGTTGCTTCGCTTGGCGGAAGGTCAATACCCAGCGCTACCCCACACTTGGTCGCTTTAGCGAAATCTCATCTGTTCCGCTGCGGACCTCCTCACCGGCCCCCGCACTGCACGAGGTGCCTGGAGCCAAACACCGCAGCCAACCACCTCTGATAATCGATTTGCTGTGTAACCTCATAGCTAGCTGTATGTATCTACAAAACGTTTTCCCAATTACCTCCCGTACTTAACACCGCACTTACCCAATGGGCCCTCAGTGTTTCATAGCGCCACCATCTTGTGCAGTGCAAGCTCCCTGGGGTGTATTATAACCTGGACATCTTTTTTAATATTTTTACTACCTGCCCACCGATGTCGGGTATCAGTGTCAAATCCCGGTCCTGCTTGCTTAGTATCGCTGGCGTGCCTTGCGACGTGTCTTGAATCAGCCCGTTCAGATGAGAAAGGGTACAACCCGGGTGACAGAAGGTAGCTAAAGCCATTGACTGGGACCAACAAGGCAACCGTAAAGTGGTTTCCTCGATCTCCAAGGATCTACAAAAGTGGTCAACCACAATTGAAATTTGGCAAGTGACCCCGCACTCGTGTGGATGAGTGGCGACCTTAATACTTATATACCTCTCCCCTTACCTCACGTGGCATGATAGTGTGGGGGAGCCAGGGAAAATTTACGTGAGAAAGCGTCCAGCGCAACGCAAACGCAGGTGGGTGAAATTGAAAATGAAAATAAAAGTGACAAGACAACTGGGTTGGATGGCTGCCTGGCTGTGACCGTCCCACATGACTGACCCACATGGTGTATCCCTCGGGTAGGGCAGGGAATGAGACAAGTTCCGAAGGGGGGTGTTAATGGTGGACAACAGACGGCTGCCCAGCCAGGCGAATGCCGGAAGTTTGTCGGAGGGCTTCTGGCACAGACTGCCAGTTGCCTGTCCCAATGTGGGCCTAAAAAGTACGGTCACGTGAGGGTTAAAATGATTTACACTTGGAAATCAGTATCCCCCAGTCGGGCCAGTCCCCCCAGAAAAAATGACGAAAAAATATGAAAACAATATAAAAATAATTTTCGGTTTATATAATGGCTAGGTGTGGTCGGCCCGAGTTGTACGGAACTAAATCGGTGGGTCAACGACAAGCTCGCCCTGTCGCTGCGCTGCCTTCTTCTCTCACATCCAACGTGGTACACGGGCTTTCACCATCGCCCGTCATCGTCCGCGACAACGACGACAAAGCCATCTCCTTGGCTCTTACTCCGCTCCTTTGTCTTGATCCAGCGCTAAATTCACGGTCGCTATCAGGAACCGTGATCGTTTCACCCCAAGGATTTCTGCCCCCCTTCTCGAACCGTTACTCTTGGCTTGTCTTCTGGTTCGAGAGGCTTAATATATATCTCGTCAACATTTCTCTTGCGAATTCCTGGCAGCTTCATTCGCCCCTCTCTTTTCTGCCACAAGCTCCTCAATGTTGACCACTTTCCCCGCACCCGTTCTCTCCGTTACTGCCGATGCTGTCCGGGATCTGCAGGGTCACGATGCGCTCTCTAGCCTCTGGACCAGTGAGCCATTCCATCGCCACGATACTAAAAGGACCCAACTCTAACTCATTGCGTTTTTGTCAGTCTTCACCAAGTGCGCAGAGTCCCTTCAAGATGGCCGCCGTCTGGAGAACATCTCTTGGCGGCTGTGGTATCGCGAGCTCGTCCAGGCTCGGGATTCGTACCAGCCTTTGACTCCGGAGTCGATGGCTCCCCATCCCCATCCCCACCCCAACGATTCAAGATACTACACGCCGTTCTTCTCAGCCGATGACGATGCGAAGAAGGTAGCCGTACCACAAGGTAAGCGCTCGCCTTACTCCTAATACTGCTGGCGCGTAGCCTGTTTTGGGGTGGAACTCAAGTGGTGCTTTGTTCCCTTTCTTGTAGCTCTGCCGTTGGGGCTCCCATCACCCGCTGATCAGCCATCGCCGTCGCCATCACCTAGTCCAACCATGGCTCCCCCGCCTACACCAGAGCGTCCACGGATAACCCCATCTCCCACATGCTCGACAGCTCCTATGAGCGCATCATTCACTCGCGGGAAGCCAGCATCTTTCGTCGGACGAATAATTGTCGACATGTTGCCACAGAATGCACTTCTCCCCGAGAGACGTTCACCGCGCCCCACTGCTACTGTACCACCAGTACCCTCCGTGCAACTGCTCTCAACGCCGCCACCCACGGAGCCCTCGTTCCCCCGCGTCGTCGTAGTCAACCCGACCCCACGTCCAACTCCACCCACAACACCAGTATTAAATGATATTTTGCCAGGCGGTCGTCAGCCGCCCTCGACGTTCCTTCTACCCTTACCTCCACCGGCACTGAAGCCCGCCATTGTGCGCCCTTCGCTACAGCAGCAGCAGCAACCCCAGCCTGTACCCACTGAACCATTGCCATCTCCTGCGCCGTTCGGGGACGCCGACGCAGCGTCGTTGGTGCGACAGTCTGATCGTCGCTTCTTCCTCCCCCACCCTCCAGACGATGTATCGCCTGAAGCAGGGGATGCGTCGACGGCGAGTGGGAAGTCGCCCTCTGATTTGTTCGAGCCATGCAGCGCCACGTCGAGTCAGATGAAGAGCATCATGACGGACGTTGACGCTGAGGAGGGTGAGAAGGACGAGGACGAGGACGATCGGCGATCGATGACAGCAGTGACTGGGACTGGGGCAGGGATGGGACATCGTGCAGCCTATGGACGTCATGCGAAGCAGAAGAAGGGCAAGGAGGTTGGGAAACCGCGGCCTGCGATGAGGCGGTCGCATTCGACGCGGCATGTCGCGCCTTCGATGGGGAGGAAGTCGTCGGCGCAACCACATCCTCCAGCGCCAGCTCAGGAGCGAGGGGAGAAGAAGGCTGCGCTGTTTAATATTGGTTCCGGGTCTTCGAATACGTCGAGGTCGGCGAACGCGTCGACAGTAGGGGGGCTCGCTCCGTCGCGTGTCGATGGCGCCACGACCAGTGAGCCGTTGGGTGGTGCTCCTTCACTGCAACCACACCCTCCTATTGTACCCAATGAAGTTGGCAACGGCCCCGCTGTTAATGTCTATGTCGCACCCAATGCCAATGCCGCGAAGACGAACGGGAACGTGCACGGCAGCCCCAAAGCGAACGCGAACGCACCATCTCGGAGAACGAGGATCGTCGCAAGCACCTCCTCAGAAGACTACGAGACAACAGATGCCGAAGACTCTGAAGGATGGGCCTCCGAGGAGATGGACGCAGAGGACAAAGCGAAAGAAGTCGAAGATACTAAGCTGCGCGAAGCAGCAGTCGAGGCTCAGCGTCAACGCGATCTATTCGCCAAAGTGCCGAAACGTTCATATTCAAATCTTAATCGGACGCAGTCGGGGCTTTTGTCGCAACTTATGAACCCCAGCCCAGCAATATTCCCACCCAACCATCCCTATCGGATTAGCCGTTCGTCACACGATATCGCACATCAGTATCAGCAACATCAGTATCACCAATTACAGCACACTCCAGTGCCGCCACAGAGGAGTAGCAGTGCATTTGCACCCGCGCGATTGTCAACGAGTAAGAGTGCAGCCGCACTTCCAATGGCGGCGCAGATCACGGCTATCAGCAGCTCGCGACCATCAGCTTCGTCAGGGATGCAACGACAGGATAACGTGAAGGGTGGTGGGTACAGGCCCAAGGGACCTCCAAAAGAACAGGAGATGGAAGATGAAAGCGAAGAGGAACACGATGCGGATGATAAGATACAGGTATCTCAGAGTGTTGCCCAGCAGAGGCTACAAGCGCTTATGTCTCGGCGGAGCTCGGAGCAGAACACGGCTTCTTATCTTGTGCAGTCTTCTGCGGTGGCGACAGGACCTGGACTATTGGCATCGACGGCTACGACGGCACCTATTCCTGTCGGTCATCCATATAATCTCCCTGCTGCTACGCCGCCTATGACCCCCAGGACGACCCGACGGCGAATGCTCAAAACCGAGCTGTCGGAGAGCATGCGACGACAGTTGCTCTGGGAACGGCAAGTTAGCAGCAACACGAATGCCGCCTTGGTTGCACGTCGCGCGAGTCAATTGCCATTAGGTGGCATGCGACCACTAACCTCGGCGTCGACATCCAACATGGAAGAAAACAGAGGGACATCATCTGCAAAAAATGCCGAGGCTGAAGACAAGGATGAGCGGAGGCGTCGCGCGATGGCACGGAATCGAAGTTGGGCAGATGATTATCACTATTCAGGGTGGTGATGGAAGATGATGCATCGATGATCTCCATGGGGTGTACGTGGATTGTCACGACGGATTATTCTGATCATCATGCATCTGGCTCTTCTGCATTCTTCGCCTGAGTGTGACTCGGGTAACCTTGTTTGCAGCTGTGTTCACTGGTCGGGTGTGGTACATTCTTACCTTCTTTTCTCAACATTTCTGTCAGTTTTTTTAAGACTTGTCGCTACTATTCTGTTCTTACTTTAGCATATGTGCCACCAGGGTGAGTTGGTCCCCCTGACACCTGTTTTCTTTCATCATCGAATCATCCATCTTTGGCTGCACATATTCCGTCTCTCGGTTCCTCTCGTCGCCTGCCAGTCTCCCTCATCATCACCATCGCATGTTCGCCCATGTTCCATTACTGTCTCGCTCGTATTCCCTAACTCGCTGTCCATTTACGATGTAATAGTAGTCGAACCCTCATTAGTATATAGTCTCCTTACTTGGTAGTGTGTCCGTGTTCTTTCTTTCTGTTGTGATTGTTACCATGTGCAATTATGTAGTGAAACTCGTGCGCCAACCTGTGTACGGAATACAGTACTAGTAAGTAGTGCGTGGAGAGTCCGGGTTGGTCGGGGAGTTGCCATAGACTGCCCCTCCTCGAAAGCTCGAAATGGGATCGGGGGAATAACGGCAACAAAAAAAAAACTGGAACGCGAGGTGATCGGGACAGGTTCGAGCGTGATGCATTACTCCTTGAGCAGTCCTGCCAAGTAGGCACCCGTGAGGCATCTTTGTCCCAGCTCGATGGAGTAACCCGCAAGAATATTTGCCCCCATTACCTTTGCGGTGGTTTTGGGTGTCGTAAGGGGTAGTCACAGGTGTGTTGCGCAGGCGTAGGTTTACGGATCGATCAGTCGAATGAGGTATCTGTTGGAATTGCGATCCGGGAGATTCGTATTGCCTGGTGAGAAATAGAAGATCTGAATGCACTCTACAGTATGACAGCTCTAATAAAATCTCTGTGCAGTGTGCAGTGCTGATGGCTGCTGACGACACACAGGCGCCAATCGGCTGCTTCCACTGCACTAATACGGATACAAAATAACATATAACATACATAGTTCATTGGAAGACTTATAACCTTGTGCTTGTTTGTTTCCGTCGGCACATTGGATCGACTTCTCGACGTTTCCGCGGCCACTTTACTGATCGCGACCTCCTTTTCCTTTCAACTCGTCGTTACGTCGATATTTCTAGCTACACACCGCACTCTTCGATAACTCACCTGCACTACTCCCAGTTGTCCGTTCCTTTGTCCGTTAAACCCACATTTCACAATGTCCTCTGCTGAGGATGACTACAACGACGGCGAGAACAACTCAACCTCGCTCCCGGAGAACAAGAAGAGGCGCGTACAAAGGGCATGTGATATATGTCGCCGCAAGAAGAGTCAGTCCCTGCTTTCTCCTCACGCTCATGCATTTGTTCTTATTAACGTCTACCGTTAGTTCGGTGTAAGCAGCCATTTATCTCTCGGGTCCGTGTTCCTCCGCACGTAGTCTGATGTACATCCTATCAAGGCGATGGCAGTCAAATGCCAGGCAACCGATGTACTAGTTGCATTGCGTACAACTTTGAATGTACGTATGTAGAGGCTGCAAAGGTGTGTCTCATAGCGAGTTCAGTGTCGTCGATAGCACTAGACTAACCTGCCTCTCCAGAAGCGTGGTCCTCCAAAAGGGTTCGTTTGTTCACCAACATGCACCATTCTACGTGTCCCTGACTCCGTTCTCGCCTGATTAGATACGTGGAGAGCCTCGAGAATCGACTAGAGAAGATGGAGAAGCTTCTGCAAAGGGTGTGTATCCCTCCACCTTGAGCTTCGTGCCTTGCCCTGAACGCCCCCTACTCTGCTCCTTGCAGGTCTGCCCAGATGCCGATTTTACGCGAGAATTAGGCGGTGGTCGCATGGATAGGGAAATGTGGCAGAGAGCCAACCCTGGGTTCTCGACTTCTGTTCATGTCATGAACGCCCCGTCAGCATCTACAAGCGCAGCCCTTTCTAGTGGCGAAGATCTCGTCCCGAGCGACGACGAAGACATTGTTACTACCTGCCTCTCAGAGAGCCTCAGCAACATGAAACTCAACCCGTCCCACACTCGGTTCTTTGGGAAATCGAGTGGTGTTATGCTCATCCAACGGGCAATTGATTTGAAGAAGGAGTTTACTGGGGACGAGGACGCTCGACGGGAAGACCTTTTCAACCAGACACCCAATGCTCAGGATCCTTTGCCCGTAAGATCTCACTATAGATACCGGCTATCGGTCTGGATACTGACCATCTTGTCAAGTGGGAGCGACCCAGAAATATCAAAGAGGCCGACTATATATTCCCCGAAGACGATCTGGGCGCGTCGCTTATCGACCTCTATTTCGTCCATATGAACAGCATAACGCCACTTTTACACCGTCCGAGCTTCGAGCGTAAGGTCATGCACGCGGTGCATCTACGCGACCCGGCATTTGGTGCCGTCTATCTCCTCGTTTGTGCGGTTGGCTCACGGTTTTCGGACGATCCCCGCGTGTTTCTAGAAGAAACCAACTATGCAGACCACTCGGTTGGGTGGAAGTATTTTGAACAGGTACAGATGGTGAGGAAGACATTGCTTGGAACGCCTTGTTTGGAGGACCTTCAGGTTTATTGTGTGAGTGGTCTGTTCTTTACTCTCCAGCTGTCACTCACGAAATCGTAGTTGTCTGCCCTGTTCTTGCAAGGGGCATCCGCACCGCAGGCGTGCTGGACGATCGTTGGGGTTGGCATCCGACTTGCACAGGACGTTGGTGCACATCGACGCAAGGCATACAGCTCCAAGCTGTCCGTCGAAGGCGAGTTGTGGAAGCGGGCATTTTGGTAAGCATCCTTGCCCCCTGGGGTGTCCTTTCCTGGTCTTATACTTGGGTGTAGGGTACTGGTAACCATGGACCGCCATACAAGCTCGTCTCTGGGCCGACCGTGTGCGATCCAGGACGAGGAGTACGTAGACATTTGCTTTATCCAGTGCTTTAGTTGATATTTCACAGTTTTGATCTTGATCTCCCTGTCGAGTGCGATGACGAATATTGGGAACATCCGGATCCCGACCAGACGTTCAAGCAGCCACCTGAGAAACCCTCCACGGTGTCCTTCTTTATCTGCTTCCTCAAGCTTAACCATATCCTTGCCTTTGCTCTTCGGACAATCGTATGTATCCTCGTGTAGTATTTTTCCGCAGCAAGCTGACTGCTTGGTACAGTACTCTATCAACAAATCGAAGGTCCTTCTGGGATTCGTTGGCCAACAATGGGAGCAGCACATTGTCGCAGAACTTGATTCAGCTCTCAATAAATGGGTTGACGCGGTACCCAATCATTGCAAGTAATGTTCCTATCGCGCATTTGACAGATATCTGACGGTCACACAGTACGTTGGGACCCCGCTAGGGATGTAAACACACCGTTTTTCATGCAATCCAGCGTTTTATACGCCAGCTACTACCTCGTCCAGATACTTATCCACAGACCCTTCATACCTTCTCCCCGCAAGCCATCCCCACTCTCCTTCCCTTCTCTCGCAATCTGCACCAATGCCGCTCGGTCATGCAGCCATGTCATTGACATATACAGGCGACGTTCGCGTCAGTCTGGGCCTTTCATGCAGGTATGATTAGTCGCTAGCGTTTCATTTTATGATGCATTTGACTGAGTCTGTCCTGGCAGATGCCCGCATTTACTGCTGGTATCGTGCTTTTGCTCAATATCTGGGGTGGGAAACGATCTGGGCTTTCGACGGATCCGTCAAAGGAGATGGCTGATGTACACAAATGCATGGCTGTCTTGCAAACAATTGAGAAGCGGTGTGTTTTATTCGGTGCTTTCGCGGAGAATCTTCTCGTGTACTGATATTTGATATTTTGTGTAGGTGGCACACGGCGGGACGACTTTGGTAAGTGTTGTCTCACGAGGTCTGGTCGTTGTGAGGCTGATCCTCTTTGTTCGTATTTTTGTCTCTAGGGATATCCTTTATGAACTCGCTTCTGTCGGAGACCTTCCTCTACCTCAACCGAGCCCGACGGGGGCGACGAAACGTGACCGGGACGATGGCAGCAGTCCCGCGTCGAGCGTTCATTCCGCATCCACTCCACCCGAAGGTCCCCGCGCGATCGCTGGATCGCGCCGCGTGCCCAGGGATGGCCAATCTCGCCAGCAACCACCTACCCAACGGTTCCAACAGCAACAACAGCAACAACACGCGCCGCAAGCATTTAACCTCCCGGTCCACAGCAACGACCTCGGGCGGCTCCCCGTGCACGGCCAAGTGAATTTTATGATGAACGCTGCTGCTCCTGCGACGGCGTCGACGCCTCCGCAAACGGACTCGTCGGGCATGTGGTATCCATCGCTGCCGACGGCGACGGCACACCTGCCACCGAATGCACCTCTCCCTGCTTCCGCACCCTCGCACGCGCACCACTTTACCCAGCCCGGCGTTCCGTCAACATATTCCATGGACGACCTGTTCTACGACCACATGACGAGTTCGTATGGGGGTGCCTTTGCTTCGCAGCATGAGTCACCGGGTGCACAGTTCCCGGGTGCGAATGGCGCAGCAGGGGCGACTGGGGGGCAGCCAGAATCCGGGGGACATGCGAGCCCAAGTGAGCATGACCTGCAGGCGCTGATGAATGCTGCGAGTGCGAACGTACAGCCGCCGTTGATGACCACGCAGAGGGGTGGGCATGCGCATGGGAGACAGGGGCAGGGGCAGGGGCAAGGTGGGGTAGACTCTGATACGATGGCGATGTGGTCGTCTGCGCCTACTGGCTTTGAGTATGTCTTTTTTCCGTCCTTTTTTTTTTTTCTGTTGACTTGTTCTGGATGCTTGGACGTGTGCTGACCTCGCTCGTTCGCTTTGCTAGGCTGAATGACTGGGGGACGTATCTCACGAACGTCTCTGGGATGGTGCATCCCGATGGAGCGACGCCACATTCACGACCAGGACGCGGACACGGCACGGGCACAGACAGTGAAGCGTCGTTAACTGAACTACCTCGATGATTGTTGTATTTCACCAGTGCTATGGTTTTGGTCAGGTATGGATGGATGTTTCACAGCTCTACGTAGGAAGTATCGGTATCTCATCTTTTGCAACTTGAAACACTTGCATGTTTTTCCTCGCTAAACGTCCCTGTTTCCTCCCCACTGCTCATCAATACTAGTATCCTAGGACACTTAATTGCTGTTTTTTCTCTCTCTCGTTTTTATCCGCGACGTGACGTGACGTACGGTCATCATATGCATCCCTGATCTCAGTTTTCTAGCGATAGTAATGGGCTCGTGTTCTCTTGAACTGTCATGCTGTTTTGTTAGTCTAGCTGTGTACATTAGACCCGTGCAGCTGGTCTACGATCCGTGTTGTAACACATACTATATGGTAGATGACAGTCTGTTACGGTACAAATAATAATGTCTTACACCTCAACACTTCATGCTTCATATTGTTCCACGACATCCAGAGAATGAGGGAGCGACGACTTCCCCCCGAGTCCTCATAAAAAACGCATCATTGCCAATGCCAATGTCTCAGACTCGGAATGGGATGCGATTGGGGCATAAGAGGCTCTAGATCGCACTCTCCTGAGATCTCGGGCATCAGGCCATCACGTGTCTCCACAGCATCTGCGCACGTTTCCGAACGCCTTCAGGGGACTTTGTGGTGATATCGCTATGGTTTTAACGTCACGCAACGGCCTGCACTCACCGTGGTCTGTCATAAGAAATGTCATATGTCATACATACCATGGTAGCCGGTTACTGACGCGCCTCCATTTGGAATGAACTCTAAATGAGATGCTTGACGGAGATCGAGCAAAACAAGGTCCTAGGGGCGCAGACTACAGTTCGGACGGCGGCCACACGCGGCGAAGATTGAAGGTTTTGTGTGCAAATTCGAATCGAATGGCAAGATCCGAGCCTTCAGGAAGAGAAGTTCAACAACGTGTCGGGTCCCTACTAGTAGCACCACCAAGTAGGGGCGCCGTGCTGAAAACGACGAGGATCTTCCGACTGGATTCTTCCGACGGAATGAAGTGTTATCGGCTCCGGTGTACGGAACAATATTTCCCCCCCCCCTTTCCTGTATTTTTTTCTTCGCTGCTCCCCGACATTTCATAAGTAGAAGTAGAAGCAGTGGCCGTTTGATTGGCTTGCACCGCCCAGATCTGCCATTTTTATGCCGACGGAGACCTATGCCCGACCAATCAGACCTCCTCACCACCGTCAAAGATGCTGGAAGACCCGGACGGACGCCTAAGGTCCTCTGCATGGTTCGCTTCGTATGACCAATTGCTGAACGAATAGGTCTTTCGCGACGCGCATTGACGTAAGTCTCAGGCCCATCTGTGGAATCGTCGATACCAGTTCCCCTCGAAGCGAAGCCCGGCGCCCCACATCGATGCACGAACCGCCGCAGTTCATGATACAACTGTCGTCACGTGTGACGTTGTCTTGATTTACGGCCATATACTGACACGGGTGGATGAATGGAGGTATGTAGCATAATATTAAATAAAACGTGCGCTGCCCCTCACGGCTGCAATGCGAAGTCAATCGTGACGATATCGCTTATGACATGGTCTGTCAATCCTTGTTCTCATTATGGAGCGGAGAACTGACCTTGCAACAAGCACGTATTAAACAGCTTTTCGATCACCATGCCAGCATCTGCCTAATGATATGGAACCACGCATTAAGGATCGCGTCCACTGACCCTCCTGCTCCTGACGTGGTACCGGCCAAATTCATCCAGGTCCGCGCTCGATGAAACAACCACCATCATCCTAAACCACATTCAAAACTCGTCAGTAAACGCTAGGAACGTGCGAAACCGCATCCCTTACAGTATACGGCACTGGACACAGTACGGCTATGAGAACTCCACCGAAAGTTTCCTGCCAATTCAGTCGTACCAGGCAGAATGGTAGCAACATGCTTACGTTGATGCTAATCTACCTTATCGGGGTGTATGGACACCTTGCGGGATTATGAAACAAAACGTGTCCGGGCATAGTAGTCAATCACCCAACCAGTTTACAGATAACGTGGATTGCCGCCCAGCACTTCAGTCCACGGAGGTCCGATAAGTCTTGGTACGAGCACCCTCAAGGCGACAGACTAGTCCCTAAAAGCAAGACGGTGTTCAGGCGGATCAGAGACATAACGCCACCTTCTATAACACTGCCCGAGCGTTAGCAACGAGTATGAAACAACCGACCAGAATGAAAATTTCAATGGCGATGCAGGGAAAAACCTGCCCCACTCGGCGTAGTATGGCCAGGAATACAGAACAGAGAATACACGTGGGCTGAGTCCGGGTCACTCGGGGGCAACCTAGGGTGTTAGCGTCGAAGAAATCCAGGGTACGCGATCGTCCCTGTGTATTCAGTTACAGCATGCAGAGGAGGTCGACACCGGCTCGGATGAGAGCAAGATTAAGTCCTTCATAGAACTTTTTGGGATAGTCACCCAGAGACACGATGCATGCATTGGGTATCAAGCAGCTTCCCAGTCCATTCATCCGCGGAAGGTGATTGCACTGGAAATAGCGCGGCGACGCTGAGCTTTCACAGAAAGCCGACTCGCATAAGTCGGTAGACTGGGTCATCCGAGTTACTTGCATGCAGCAGAGTAGTGCGAATGGAACAAAGGGATAGAGATCTGAGTCTCAACTGCGAGAGGGATCCGAAATTGGGTTCCACATGTACAGGCTCGAAACGCTTTTTTCGAGATGTTCGTCATCGACCACATTGTCCGGGATCATCCTAAGTGTCGGCCAGCTCTGCTGAGTCGGATGTCTTGTGCCAATGCTCCGTTTCAATAGGAGGTTCACATGTACGGCCCTTTGGTGGGCGTTGCAACACTGCGATCACTTGTCTCCATGATCCGATGCTTGAGGGTATGAGTGCTCCTTCAAGCGAACGCCTGGAAATGGTTTTTCATCCACACGAACAGGACAGGGGGCTCTCATAAAATCTCAGCAGGAAGATGCTTGACCCACATGGTGCTACCATAAGGCAGCTGCGAGCTCTTCCTATCCAGGAAGCTCTCACCGATCCAAGAGCTTCAGAACAACAAACTGTTCACCGCATGACCTGAATGCGTTTTGTGCAAGCCTCACTACGTTTTACTGCTGTAGTTTGGTTCTGACAATTACATGATGGACTAAAGAATTACAGGCTTGCGTCTTTGATAAGCTCCGAAAGACAAAAACACTGTGGAGGGCTCTAGATTGGTTCGGAATACCTGGTAGGCTGTAGTACTAGTGGTCCTCCCTTTAGAATGGTCTAACCCTCGACACAATAACATCTACGTCATTTGATTTGAAGCCAATCGTTGCTGCGAAGTCTCTAAATGCAGCATCGTCAGATTGTTCGATAACGTCTATTTCCAGTTGCTTGATTTTCTGCTGCAACTCCGCAATCTGAGAAGTGTCCAATGTCGAATCTGCCAGAACGCGATCCAGCCGTTTCTCAGAAGCGCGCAAGTTTACCTTGTTAGAATCACGGGCACCTTGTCGCGTATTAAGGAAACCTGCGAAAGTGAGGACACGATCCAGGTGGGTCATACCGAGAGGCTCGGGAGGAGCGCCGAGAAAACCTCTCTTCTTCTCCGCACATCCACTGGCATCGACTTTGGCCCATGCATCTAGCGGTCCTTGGAGTTGCAACCTGCCATCCTCGTACTGGAAGCAGATCCAGATGAACACCCAGATGAAGGACTCCATATCATGGCGATATAGGTGCTTCACTGTTCCATCCCGCGAATTTGCGACGAGGAGATCGATCGCCATGAACGGTATCGTTCCGGTCCGCTCGTAACCCAAAGGGTTCTTCGAGGTCTTCAAAGACGCAAGGTCGTAATCGTTCAGGACGCCGATCACCTTGCCATTGAGCCTATAGTACATCAGGTTTTCGCAGCTGACGTCACGATGATGGATCCCGGCCTTCCAGAGGACGTAATGACCTAGAGTAGATTGATTGTCAGAGCCAAGCCGTCGCAGGAACGAAGGGAGACGTACACAAGACGCACTGACGCCATGCGTTCCACAGTTCGTCGTTCTGGAGTTCTTTGATCGGCGAAAGCTTCTTGAATACAAGGAGGAAGAGCGTGCGGCTGCCTTTGGTGGGGTCCTCGAGGCCAAGAGCCTTCCTAATGGTAGACGTAGAAAGAGTTGTAAACTTCTTCGACAAGAGCAAGGTCGGCACGTGTCCTCGGACGGCCTCGTCTTGCTCAGCAACTCGCTTGACGTGCTTCAAAATGTCTTCCTCGCTGACCCGTGTCTCCTCTGCCCAATAAAGTTTCGCAATCATGCCACCTTCCGTTTCGTCCGCCGGCTTCTCCCGCTTGAGCTTTTCGCAGATGACGTCCATAACATCCGTCCCACGTCCCCCAAGGCAAAACGGGGTGACTCTCTCCTCGTTGTCCAACGTCAGTTCCTTTCCATCAACCTTGACGGTGTGAGACTTGATGTCGTCCCCCTTTAGGGTCGGTTTGAATTCTGTGTTTCGACCCCAGTCCTCCAATTGGAATCGCTGGAGCGCGTACAACAACACCAAAAGCCGAGGGAGATCTTGAACGAAATTGAAGCCTCCCACGCTAATGAGGCCTTGACGGTCGTAATACCTTATCCAAATCTCATCGCCTGAAAGGCACTCAGTATATTCTGCTTACTTGCGAGACAAAAAGCGTACCTATAACAATGAAACTGATGACATACTTGACCGCAATATTGACGGACAACATTTCCGCAGCATAGAGCGCTGTCTGAACTGTTGCATGTGGCTCGGATTGTTCGGTCTTGGTCCGCTTACTCGAGCGAGTGTCGGAATCAGCCTCCGATGCGCGTTTCAAACTCGATCCGGATTTGGCTTGAGTGTCGCTGCGAGTAGCCTCGCGAGTTGATCTGCGTACTGTTTGGTGGATGATCAGCTGATTCTGAACCGTACAATTCCTTCACTTACACGGCGCCGGTTCTGCGAGTTTCGCTTGCTCAGAAACAGGGACCTGCTGCGGTTGCTTCGCAGGACCTTCGTCGAGCTCCTTTCCATCTTTGCCAATCTTCAAAAACTTGCGTTTGGGAGCTTTGTACTCTGACAGGGAGTATGTCTCGGGAGGAGGGTTCATGGAAGAGACTCGCTTGAACTCGAAGACGCTGAGCACATCCTTCCAGTGGGTCGGCATGGGTGCCTTGCTGTCGAGGGACCCTACATGGTCATCCCAGTGGCCCAACCTAGCCTCTTCAAAATACGGGGAGTCATTCACAAACGGAAGAACGACCACATCCGGTTTGCGCCCAGAAGTATGCCCGGCGTGATGTTGAGGGATAACGTTTGGATCGTTACGCTGAAAGAACATCTGTACCTGATCGCTTCCATGCTCACGCATGCCATTGATCTTCAGGCCGTCGAGACATGCGAGGGCAGTGTTGGACGCCTTGACAAAGGGCGCGTACAAATCAGTCTCGAGTGTACACTTCGTGCTGGTATAAGACGTTAGCAAAGAATGCCGAGATCAATACCGCCAGACAGGTCACAATACTTACTATTCTGTCAGTGCAGCTCTGATATCAGAAGCCGGGAATTTCTTGTTCTTTGTACCTTCCCCGTTACATATGGGCAGAACTTTGCGGAGGCATCTGTCCAATAGGACATGCTCGCCCGGTGTATGAGGTCCATTCGGTTTCTCAGAAGCGCGCCACAAGAGGTACTCGAGCATTTCGTCTGCCTCGCATTCCTTTGCTTTGCAGACGTCTTCGATCACCCATGGTGTAAGTGCCACTTTACTAGATTGGTGTCAGGAATCAGTATTGATTCGACGAGCACGGTAGTGGACAAATAAACAAGCGCACCCAACGCCATGTATTTCGAGCTGTTTGCTTGCCGCAGAGAGGCCTCGATTGCTTGGGGTGGATTGAAGTAGGGAGCCATCTGGGGCTGTACGTGCGCGTGGCGGGGATGATGGAGCACCTTCCGCGACTATTGCATCGGCAGGGACAGACATGGTTGTCTAGAGATGTATAACGATATAGGGATTAGATTGATGACTGGAGTCGCGTTGGATGGGCACTTGTGCTCTACGGTGATGTGGGTTTGAGCTGTAAGATCTCTATTTATCAACTCGACATGATTAGACTCGCCACAACAACCAAACAACTGATTCTCGCCACGAAACAAGGCAAATTGATTTGATTGTCTTCCACCTTGTTCCACTCGCCACAACTCTCATGCCAACTCGCCACACTCCCAACATCGCCATTTTCTTCCACTTGCCACAGCTCTCATGACAACTCGCCACTGTCGCATCAGAACAGCTACACTATGGGAGCCACGCAAATCTATTGACTCGTGATGACTCTCGTGGCAACTCGCCACAACTCTTGTCTTGTCTTGTCCTTTCAGGCGATGATATGTGGATATGGTATCACGACCATCAAGACCTCATTAGCGTGGGAGGCTTCAATTGTGGTCAAGATCTTCCTCGGTTTGGTGTTGCTTTTCGCGCTCCAGCGATTCGAATCGGACGTCATCTGCGACAAGCTCAGGTGAGAGAAGCTGGTGCACGAAACAGAAGGCGGCATGGCGGTGAAAATTTATTGGTCAGAATGGCGTCGTGAAACAGCTGCTCATCCAAGAAGGGGAGGTTGCTAAAGTCGGGGCAGGCATTTGCCTCATCGAAGCAGAGGAGGAGGAGGAGGATCATATTTCATTGAGTAAAACAAAGACCTCCATCGAATCGCCTGCCCCGTCCCAGTCGGAAGGTCCTCCCGTGGATAACATCGTATCCATAACTGAAGTCCCACGTGAACATACATCCGCACCCCGCAAGAAACACCCTCTTGATCCGACCAATGATGCAATTTCTACCTCCCCACGTACAGACAACTCACTTGCTATATACACCCTCCGTCCGTCATTTCGCGCGACAGCTGGGTGGACATTGCAGAGATAGCACCAGGAAATGGTCGCGATGGGCGTGTGGTGAAAACAGATGTGGAGGCATTCATCGCGCGTGGCTCCGTTCGTGACGAGCCAATGTCTCTGTCTGTCCAGGCCGAGGAGAAAGATGCTGTTGTTGAATTGGGCAGGACACGATATGGGATGTGGAAGGCAATGACGCAGGTGGGTATTCAAGTTGTGCTGTGTCCTCCCTTCGCACTGAACTGAAACATCTCGCTTTCTTCAGAGTCTTGAGATACCCCACTTTGGGTGCGTCCTCAGAGTGTGTACGCGGTGATTCACGACTGACATACCCGTCTGTTCCTCTTCCGTATTGCAGATACTCTACTTCGCTCGACCTTACCCGCTTCCATGCTTTGCTTCCCATGCTCAACGCTCATATTCCGGCACATTACCTACCTTCATCGACTCAAACTCGTTCACGCGCTTCTTGAATACGAGGAGGAAGAGCGTGCGGCTGCCTTTCGTGGGATCCTTGAGGCCAAGAGCCTTCCTGATGGTAGATGTAGAAAGACCTGTAAACGTCTTCGATAAGAACAAGGTCGGCACGTGTCCTCGAACGGCCTCGTCTTGCTCGGCAACTTCCTTGACGCGCTTCAAAATGTCTTTCTCGCTGACCCGTCCCTCCTCTACCCAATAAATTTTCGCCACGATGCCACCTTCCGTGCTGGAACAAGATGTTAGCAAAGACTGCCGAGATCAATACCGCCAGGCAGGTCGCAATACTTACTATTCTGTCAGTGCATTAGAAGCAGGGAATTTTTTGTCCTTGTCCGTTACATATGGGCAGAACTTCGTCAAGACAACTCTCCAATAGGACATGCTTGCTCGTATTCTCAGCTAGCCGAGGCACGAGGATCGCGTAGAATGTAGTCCCTGCGTGTGTGAGTTAAGCGAGGTGGCACCTGCCAGTGTCCTGACCACCTCGCGTCAAACGACCTCAGGAAGTATCATGCACGAGAACTTTCAGAGATCTGAATTTCCATATTAACATATTACTGGTGGACATCAAAGAACGGACACGATATCATCAACTAATTCACTCGGTAATACTTCTTCTTTATTGCCTGTTTGTCAAAGCCAACTGTAATGCGACGGTCGTAAACACCACATCGTCCGATTCCTCTTCCAACTCTCCTTTGAGTCGCTGGATGTTGTCCTGAAACTCCTTTATCTGAGAATTCCCTGATCGCAGTTCTTGAAGGAGTCGCGTCTGCGCACGATTCAAGGCCTGCTGGCGAGTATTGCGAATATTGTGTTGGGCGCTAAGAAATGCAACAAGATCTTCGATACGACCCCTGGTGTCTAAGTCGAGATCATCAGGCAATAGAGGGGCGGCCAGAAAACTTCTTTTCTCGACTGCACATCGACGGGCATCGACTTGGGCCCATGCATCTAGGGGTCCTTGGGCTCGCAACTTGCCATCCATGTACTGGAAGCAGATCCAGACCGTGTAGATTAACGTAGCTTACATCGTGCGTGAATTAGCGTTGATTTACATGGGTGAATATGGGGTACTGTCCAGTAAGGGTGGATTAACACAGTGGATTTCGGCCGATTCCAAATCCCCAGAACACTAATCCTAACTCAGTTAAGGATCTTCGAAATGCACAATATGAGGGCAGCTGGTGTCGCCCATGGCCATTGTGAGGACCGTTCTGGATTAACGCCTATGGTATGAGAAAGGATGGCACTGGCAGGTGTCTCACGCTATATATGTAGGCCAACACTTCCCTCAAACCACAAAAGTCGAAGAGAAAGTAGCCGTCGGCATCGCGGAAAGGCATTACAGGAATAGTGCAGCGTCGTGATACGTTTTCAGTGTCTGGCAACTTCAAGTTCGATCTTGTGTTTCTCTTCCTAGTCTGAAAGTCAGTCTTTCATCCGCTCTTCAGGTCGTCACTGCTATTGAAACTCACATTGTCTTTGGGTGTACATGATGACCTACACCACCGCCCCAGTGGTCCCACCTCTCTCGCGGACTCTTCTCCATCGTTGGAAAAACTGTCTGGCACAACGCTGGCGGCACCTGGTCTGATGTCAATTGCACGCACACTCTGACCATGGGTGACAGGAACATCCAACACTGCTTCATGTCCGACAACGGCGAATAGTACACGGATTCCAAGGGTACTCCAGGCTCACATCGCTACGGATGATGTGAGTTGCAGCAGAATTTCCTTCTCTAACTACGCACTGGTGTTTCGTGTAGGTGAGCCCTTTGCACCTTGGTAGTCACAGGCACCGTACTGATTCGATATATGTGTACCTAGTACGTGGAACGGTGAAGTGGCATTCGCGATGAAGGAACACACAACATTCCGCACGATGAAACGAGTGACAAGTATAAACCCAGGAGCCGCATCTAGTCACCGTGGGTCAGCTATCTTAGATGACGATCTGATCAACTTAGGGTCGCAGGTTCCAGGACCTTGGCAAGCCAGTGGCGACCGCCTATCATTGCACGACGATTAATCCGGTAATCGATGCGCTGTCACTAGTCACTACGATCATGACCACGGCTGGGCAATAGAGGACTGCCACAAGGAGGCTGGAGTACACAAACTAAACCCTGACCAACGACCGATGTCGACGTGCAGCAGGTGTACAGCAATCCACTAGCAGGAGCTTTTGTTTGTTTACAGAGCCTTCGGTTTATAAATCGCTCTCACTGGAGTTCGGTCGGGCTTCTGATCGAATGGCCCCCTTTGCCAACCGTCTTTGAACTTCGGTTCTTACGAGAATCTAAGTCGCGTGCTCTTGCGCTATCGTGATTCGTGAGCACATCTGAGCTTTTTATGTTTTATCTGATATCTGGAGCTTCGCTTGTATTATCGAAGCCCGTTCAGAAGTATTTCATGCCAACCTTAACAGTCCATACTCCCCCATTTTTTACCGGAACTTGCATCTTACCTGGCAACATATTGCCAGATTCTAGCAGTTGTCGATTATCATGCATCACGGCCATCCATCCATACTTCTTTCGGTGCTCGGTTCGCATTGCCGCGACCTTGTACACGGAGTTGTCCCTTGCATTGGTATTCTCTATTTCCAACTCTTCATGTCACGGAGCTTACGCCTTCCACTTCTGGCCTTCTGGATGAAATATTATTATTTTGGCGGGATGAACAGGTCTACTTTCGCTAGTTTCTTTCCACAGGCTCTCACGCGATTTCGATAAGTAGTTTAGATTCCCAGAACAACTGATGAATTGTCACATATCCATTGTTTCCGTCCCACTCCTGCCACATAGCACAGAATGGTATTGCAGCTCTACGGTTTCCCTACGTCCACTTGCACCCTTCGCGTGGCGGTTGTTCTCAAGGAAAAGAATGTCCCCTTCGAGTTTCACATGGTGGATCTCACCAAAGGCGAACATAAGGCCCCTGCCTTTGTCGCTAACCAGCCATTCGGGCAGGTTCCATACATCGTACGTTGATCCAAGTCTGCGCCCGCTCAAGCTATATCGTCGATTTCTATTGCAGGATGACGATGGTCTCATTCTTTACGAATCGCGGGCTATCTGTCGACACATCGCGACCAAATATGCTTCCCAGGGCACTGCTCTGATCCCCACTGACCCGAAGGCATACGCTCTGTTCGAGCAGGCCGCATCGATCGAGACGTCCAACTTCGATCCCTTTGCTTCGGGCCTCGCTTGGGAACTGAGATTCTGCATGTAAGCCTTCGCCATCGTTTCGTAGCCGACGTATTCTTCAGACCTGACAAACCAACGGGTAGGTGGTTCGGTGGACAGACCGACGAAGCCCGGGCAAAGACACTCCGCACCAGCCTAGCAGGCAAGCTGGATGCTTACGAGGTCATCCTCGGCAGGCAGAAGTATCTTGCAGGAAATGTTCGTGCTCGGACATCTTGGATATTATTTTGCGTGCTGAACCGAGCCTGTTTTTGTATGTAGGAAGTCACCCTTGCGGATCTCTTCCACCTTCCCTACGGTGCCATCATTCTTGATATCGGAATTGACGAGTTCTCCAGCCGCCCTAATGTGAAGAGGTTGGTTGCGTGTCATTGTGGATCAAAACGATTGCTAAATATGTTCGTGCAGATGGTGGGACGCCGTCACTTCCAGGCCAACTTGGCAGGCTGTCAAGGACGGTATCGCATAAGTGGAATCAATCGTATAAACGTGAGAAAAGCAGAGGTACCGCGATCACTCAAAGAAATTCGTGTACAGTAGCAAGTTGGTGCATGATCTAAAATGGCAGGCATGTTTTCTTGAATTCGTCAGTGTGGGGTGCGTGCGCAAAGGTTGTGTAGTTTTTCTTTGTCGAGCCGACGGTTTCAAAATCATGGTTAGTACTTGGTTTCTACTTGACAAAAACCAAGTCACTGAGAAGTTACCGGAGTTGGTCAACCCCTATTACATAATAATGTTTGCACTTGCACGACGCTTTGAATCCAAACAATGTCTTTAGACTATTGAATGGTCTTGTTCTTAGGATGCCGTTGGTCATCACCAAGGTTATTGCTGATCCTGCCACACCGCGGACATCCAACTTCTTGTGACATACCACATGGGCGACTTAGCTGCGGAGGGGGTTCGAGGATGTAGCACAGGAGGAATACACTCAGCCTGATCCTGACGAGGAACTTATGTCAGACAGAGGGGGAACGGGAGGGTTTGGATAGTTAAGGTGAGCCATGGCCAATCATATACCAGCAGGGAGTGGAGTTCCAGCCCACCTAATAGTTTTGCTTCGCATCCAATCTTGTTCGAACTGCTTTTTTCTCGTGACCAATCTCATGTTCACCTTTGAAGATACCGAATACCTGATGGCTATACGACCGGTGGTCAACGAATCATGCAGTGATAGATGCGCGAGAGGACTTGAGCATATAACACGCCACAAAGACAAATCCCCATGATTGAGGAAGCAGGTCTCAGTGGTGGTCGTGGTGGAATCAACAGACCGAGCAGTGGTGTCGCTACTGGCTCGTTTGGGAATATGATAGTCGCTTGGTCACGCTTGGAGTCGCCTCACAATTACTTGTCAGAAAACCAAACGAAGTCTGTCGGAGCGTATGGCTCGTTTGCCGCAGAATCAGTTGCTCCATTTGTTCTTCCAGCTTTTCCGCGAGCAAACGCGCTGGAATTTTAAACTCTCTGAGGGAACGCATGCGTGATGCAGCAGCTGGAGACTTATCTGAAATAGGTACTTAACGACATTGCTACACTTCACCATAGTGGAGACCACAACAGCATGTGGGAGCTCTTAGAAATCTTTGCCGAAGACGGGTTGGTGTATTCCCTGTGACACTCATCTTCTGTGCTTAGTTTTCCGTCATTGCAGAATCCAGATCAAAGCAGAAAATGTTCCTGGATCGAGCTCTCTGGCGAATGGCAATGTAACATTATGTAACGATGGAAGATTATGACGACGAGGACGAGGATGTCGATGAGGACGGAGATGATATGGAAGAAATTTCACGACGTTTCAGACGTAGCACTCTACTTCATCAACCCACCCCTTTTTGCCTTGCAGCATTGTGCGCACAAATATTTATGTAATGTCCCCTATGTTATGTAATGTATTCAGCAACATGAGAATTTGGAAGATACCGCTGTGATTGACGCGCAAGCTCCTAGTGTAGTTGGGCTTTTCTCGACATGCTGCTGTGCTTAGGCCACGTGGCCCCCAAAAGTCGTCTTCAAACCACCATGTCTGTTCCGCCCTTTACTTGGTGATGGGCATGGAATTTACAGGATCCAATTAGTGGGGAACTGTGGTGCGTTGGTTCGTTAAGAGCTTCCTGCCCTTCAGTAGCCTATATACAGGATTTACATGCAGGAAGTGGCAAGGTGAGTTAAGCGAAGCGCCTTTACATGGCTCCAATGGTGCATTGTTGTCTAGTCAACTCTAGGTGCCTACCTTTCCTCGAAGTTAAATATACCCCACATCGCCCTTGACACGATCTTCTGGAAACCCGAATGGCAAGAAACACCTGATGATGAACTCAGGGCCAAGGTGGGCGCCTTGATGGCACAGAACCCTCGAGGTTGGATCTTTGATGGGAGCTACAGCAAGAGTTTGGGAACAACGATACCTGATAATGCTACGGACATCATCTGTGGGTCTGGTGGATCTGGTACCGTGCTCTACACTCATGCAGCTACTTTTGAACGACAATAGGGCTCAATCCTCCATTGCGTTTCTACCTCCCCCGCCACCTCTGGCGCACTCTCCTGCGACTTCTTGGTATGCATCCTGCATGTGCTGAAGGCTGTATCGAGACCTGGGGTGAGGTATTCTCGAGGAAAGGCATCGTGTGGTACTGTGTGACGCGTCATACCACCACTAAGACGAGATACATGGAGTGGTTATCTCGAATGAGCATCGAGAATGGAGGGAAAATGAGGCACTTGGATGAATCTTGTGGTGATATGGCCAAATGGAAAGCTCAACCCGAAAAGTTACTTCGACAGCGCTAATATCTTGTCTTAGTAACCTGGTATTTTACTTCAGTGGACCGAGAATCATTGAGATAATCATCATGCCCCGAAGCGCTTCTCGGGTTTCTCAGGAGCCAAAAAGGAACAACGACCCGTCTTCAGCTTCGCGGCAGCACAAAATGAATTCAGTACTGGTGTACTTCAGGCGTGCTGACGAAACTGCTGAACCGATTTGTATCCAACCTAGTCGTCGTCATGATGGTATGTTGCTTCCAGTGTTGCCGCATTTATCGGAGGTCGCCATGCATTGTGATACTACATACTACTAGTGATGGCCGGCTAGCAATGGCGACCGATCATTCGCAGACTCGGAGACGCGTATCCCTGGTCGACATCTTTTTTTTGACACCTACTAGTAGTTAGCAGACAGCCAGTAGTCCTGGAGGACCCACACCAATAGATCGCGTACTTTGGCGCTCTGTAGATTGAAGATAGTCAATGTTCGATGTTCGTGCACTCCGGATTCCAGAATAAGTGCTAGTGATTGTCGAGGACAAGTCGCCAGAGTCTGCGACGAGGCTTCTTGAAACCAGATTTAATATTTACATATTTTCTATAGAACACATATAGTAATAATTATACTAATTAAGCCTCGCTCCTCCCTGGGATTAAACCCTGAATACGTACGTCGTAATCGGTCCAGCATAAAGGGAGTGACAGGCTTGTGATGTGCTGCCCGTCTCCTTGCCCAGCGAGTCAGCCACCGATCCCTGCGGTCCACCGCTGATTGCAGTATTCAGCACGTGAGTATACTCACAACATGGTCACTCCAGCGGGTGTTTCGTACGTTTTACTTCATAGCTTACTGAGCGAGTTGCCTCGACTTACATGGTGCCGATCAAATCATTAGGCTGGGTCCCATGCTGGTGGGTTTCGCACTGAATACTATTCTGTATGGTGTGGTGGTTACACAAACCCTCGTATATTTTTCATGTTATAAAAGGTATGTTCCCTTCATTTCGACGTGCTGGTACAGGGACACTAATGGTAGCCGACCTTTCTCAGTGATGGACGTTGGATCAAACTCTTCGTAGGACTAGCCCTCCCGTTGTCCCTCATACAAGTCCTTACCGCACTCTAGGTTGCATCGTTACTCCTTTTAGACACCATCAACGTGGTATTCGAGTTCATATATCTATATCACACTCTGATCATAAACTTTGGTGAGCGTGAAGACGCACTACGCACCGAATGTGTCCTAACTTTTCTTTGCAGGGGATGCATCTGTGTTATTGACGGCCAACTGGAGTAAGTCGCTTAGTATGTTCTTTGTTTCTGAACGCTAATTCATCTGCGCAGTGTTTTCTACTGGTAACAGTTTATCACGTCTGAGTTGGACTTACGTTGACCTTGCCGACGTTGCCAAGTCCCTGGCACAACTGTAAGAGAGGTCCATCTTGATCCATTTCTATGATCTCAGGAATCTGGATAGGGTATCACTTCGGCTTTAGTGCAGCTCTTCTTGGCATGGAGGATCAATATCCTTAAGCGAGGCAATCTCATAATCTTTGGAATATGCTTTCTTGCGGTAGTTGGGATGCGTATGTGATTCCCCATGTTTCAGACATTGAATCAAATCCTTTATCACAGTATCCGGCATTGGCTCCTCCATCGCGGTTAACGTTGTCCCCACCTTCACAGAGTTCCACAAATTTGAATCAATAGTCATCATATGGCTTGCTGCATCCGCAGCAGATAACCTTCTCATTACCATTACTCTCGTTTGGTCGCTGGTACGTCATTGGTTATGGTTACATTGGATCAATATTGAAGGTTCGCAGAGGGAACATCGCACAGGTTTTGCCGACACGGACCATATCATTAAGAAAATAATAAGAGGTTTCCCTTCTCCTTCTACACATCGTAACGATTTTGACTACTGTCTGTAGTGACCTTGCATACCGGTTTATTGACAACAGTATGGACAATCGTTGATCTTTCAATATACTTGGCCCTAGTAAGTATTACATTTCCAACTGCTACTGACGGTGTACTCAACTGCCCCTCCGATAGACAGACGGGCTGTTCGTGATTTTCTACTATTCTCTGGCAGCGAGTTAACCTTCCCACGCAGGCATCTTGTCTTTGTTCTCTCACTCGCAAAGTTCTACACAAATTCATTGCTGTCGACTTTAATCTCGAGAGCACGAGATCCAGAATATTCTGATTTCACCGTGGTTAATGGGTCGGGTCAACCTGAGAGTAGGGTCAGTGGAACTTTTCTATTCGGTCTATGATGCTGATTCGAACGTGTTCCAAGAACCTAAGCTGATGAGAAATCTTTCAATACAGGAGGATTTCATCCAACTCGGACCTAGAGCGGAGCCTGCGGAGGTGAGTACTAATTACCGATTTATCTTAGCCCTGTGGAGCCCCAATGACATGTTTTCTGCCAAGACCTGCCAGTGTACGAGGGGAAACTCGGACATCATTTTCGACACTATGAGCGTGAAGAAGCTAGAAGATCAGACGTCCATACGATAAGGCGACTATGACGACGAACACTGTTTCCTGTCGTTATACCTGACAACTATGGGCGCAGTTTTGGATCGGATTGGTGCGGACTTGGCGTCTAGGTGAATGTATCATACACATCATTGTATCTTTACTGGCACTGCCCCTGTTCACGTATATATTTACATCAGGCATTGACAAGTAATAGAGAAGGTTCTTCAACTCGAACCTTGCCCTCCGCCTCGCAACAGATCGTAACATGTGACATCCATGTAAGTAGTACCACCCCTTCAATCGTGAACGGGTTTGGCTTCGGACAGGTACTAACGCACATTTACGGCAAAGCATATTGCGGGCTGCAATGTGGGTGTACTAGTCCCTAGTAGGAGGAGACAGAGCCCCAGGCTAACCATACAATGTTCTCATGCCACGAGTGTCGACGGGAGTCAACGGGAGCCTGTCAGGAGACAATCTATTGATCTGCACGGCTCCTGTCAGTGGCCTCATGAGCCAGTCTCCAATGGAGTTACTAAACGACAGGGATATGAATCAGTCTTTAGTGCCATCTGACTGAGGAGGATACCCTCGTGCTCAAACTAAAACGGACTGGCGAGGGAACGTGTCATGGAGTACAAGAGGTGTGTCTTCATTTATTTTCGGTAAACATACTAGTCGAGGCCCGACTCGAGGGCCTGATTCTAGGGAAGTGGCAGCCACGATAAACGCGGACCCTGAATATTGAACCCCTTTTCTCCCACTATCTGACACGTTCATTGATGGTGGAGCCTCATTGTCTTTGTCAAACTTAGTGTGACGTGATTACAGTGGAGCTCAAGGCTCTTGAAATTCAAGATCGGGTGCTACGTTGCAACTTCACTTCCTGGCACGGCCCGGGGACATTGGTACTAGAGGTTGGTTGTGCCTAGGTCAAGAGTGCAGGAGGTGCTGTCCCGAGCTCACCATCACCCTTACGATGTCTCACAAAATGGCCAAGCTTTCATTAACTTTATCGCCGCAACCACGAGCTAGTTCAGGCAGCTCAGCCCGGGAACGTCCTTTGCTTCCCGAGGCATGGTGGGAGGACGTGGGTATATGAACTGATGACCCCGTTGAGAAATGAGTTCATTGGTAGGGCTTTTGCCTAACAATCCAGCCGTTGCAGAGACATAATCGATTTACCATAGCTACCTTCACCTATGGCATTTTGCTTCTCCATTCGCTGTGACATCGCCAAAGGGAGCAAGGGAACGAAACCCATCGCCAATCTCATGGAAAACGCGGACGTATGCATTTCCCATGCCGTGGCGAAGACAAAACAGGCCCCTGGATAAGGAAAAAGCGGATTAGAGGACTCACAAGCGAAACTGTGGCAAGAAGAGGTTTTGAAGGGGTCTTCCTGGTACTGCCGCAGATTCATTCTGGACGCACAAGGATCCCTGATCGATTTCGTCCGTGAGCGCGTGAGCTCCCAAAGAACGTAAGGGCGTTGGAGACCATTCGTCATCTTCAACGCAAATGGGGCTGTCCGTTGTGTTGTAAACACGGTTACGACGGGGTACGTTTGGCCAGGCTGCGAGGAAACGGCAGGAGCCTTTGGCAAATGGATGCGGTACAACGCGTAGATAATCTACCTATATACTCTACGAAATGTTCTCACGAATGACACCGTTCGTACACTCGGCCGATATTTCCAACACGCTGTGCCATCGGTGACGTATGGATAAGAATGAAACTTCAGGCCTCAGAATAGTGCTGACAGCGTATCTTGCAGAAGATCAGCGGAAGTTCATATCATGTACCATCACCATCCTGCCAC
The DNA here is from genome assembly GCA_014904935.1 of Melanogaster broomeanus. Taxonomy (NCBI): domain Eukaryota; kingdom Fungi; phylum Basidiomycota; class Agaricomycetes; order Boletales; family Melanogastraceae; genus Melanogaster; species Melanogaster broomeanus. The sequence continues at coordinate 52,145 of MU123753.1, read as the reverse complement.
CAGCCTGAGATTCCGAGTCCCTTCAGCAATACGTATCCATTTCTCTCATATCCTTTGTATTGTCCTTCATTGCACTCAACTTGCGCAGAAACATGGTTCAAATTCTACAGATCATACACGCACGAGACTTATCATTTCTCAGCCTGCCTAGCGCCAGTACGTCAGGGTGCTCCCGGGTGCCTTCACAATCCTACATGCATCATCAAGAGCATCAACAACTTCCTTAGGAAGAGGTCCTCGCACTGAGTCTTCGCAGTTTTGCTTCAACTGCGCCACGCTGCTAGCACCCAAGATGACGCCATCGGTGCTGGCGAGGATGGAATGGTGCTGGCACCTTGGTGAGTCGCAGATTGTGCTTTTCTTCTTGCTCAGACACCGAAACGCGATGGCTTTGACATGCCTACGAGATAACTGGAAAGAGTCCTGGGAAAGAGTGGCACCGTCATTACCTGGAGGCTGGCCCTGAACGTTGAATCTGATTCTCTCCCGCTGTCTGAGAAAGTGCCAACGTAAAAATGGTGGAACTTCATTGTCTCTGTCAAGCTTAGCATGTCGCGGGGTTTACAGTGGAGCTTAATGCTCTTGAAGCTTCAGACCTCTGGGTCAGGACTCAGGTGCTACGCTACAACTTCACTTCCTGGCACGGGACACTGGCACTGGAGGTTGGGGCTCTAAAGCCCCAGCCCCGTGTACATAACCAAGAACATAACCTCCTTTGAGTTGTAAAGGTCCAACTTGAATAAACTTGAGAATCTAGTCACTGGTGTTGTTCGCTTCCGTGTTAGGCAATGGCAAGTTAAGTAGCGTCCATCGCGGTTCACATCGATCACTCACTGGCCCTTAAGCATCACCTCCAAACTTTAAAGAGTGCGTCGACACGTTCTCGGTGACACGACGTTTGGAATCTCCTCGAAGTCCACTAGCATTTTCATACGTTTTCTATACCATGTCTACCCCTACTGACGATGGTCACACTGAAAGTACTGCCTGCAAAGGCGAACATCTGCTCTCTTTCTGGGCCCAAAAGTTCAAAGTCACCCCCATCGAAGATAACCGCGTCAAATGGAACAGCGATTGGGAGAGGGGACTTAAGTCATTCAAAACTGCGCGGGAAGTCATCGAATGCTTTAAGGATCAGTTCCAGGACGGTCCCAATGCAAAGGATCTATCGACGATCGAAGAGCTAGCAGAGATGATCTGCAAACCACAGACAGTCGCTGCTGAAAGTGTGAAGCAGATCCTTGACTTGGGACATCTTGATACCATCTGGATGTTGCTAGGTCTCTCAGAGCAGAAACGACACGTCTTGCAGGGTTTGGAGTACGCATGCAAGACCATGAGTGGATTGGGTCAAGAGTGCAGGGCATACTGTCCCGAGCTCACCGTCACCCACATGGTCTCGCAAAATGGCCAGGCATTTATCAACTTCATCACCACCTACCACGAGCTAGCTCAGGCAGCTCAGCCGGGCAAAGTCTTTCACTTCCCGAGCGCATGGTGGGACGACGTGACAAATGACGCAGAGAATCCGATATCTCCCAAAACGAGGTGGATATATGATCTGACGACCCTCTTGAGAAACGAATTCATTGGTAGGGCTTTTTTGCCTGATAATTTAGCCGTTTCACAGACGTAATCGATTGCGACAGCTACCTTCACCTGTGGCATTTTGCTCTCCATTAGCAGTGACATCGCCCACGGGAGCAAGGGAATGAATCCCGTCGTCAATCTCATGGAAAACACGGACGGATACTTTTCCCGTGCCGTCGCGAAGGCAAAAGCAAACTTCAGAGAAAAGCCTCTGATACGATGCGAAAACTGCACCAAGACGCCCGAGGAGATTGGGCCTGACACACGCTTCATGGTATGCAGTGTATGCAGGTCGAAGTTAGCTTTTACCATCCATTACTGTTCCCCGTCGGTGTTTCCTCTCCTCATCCCGTGTCTGTCCTCATTTCCTTCTGGACAGCGAATGCCAAAAAGCAGATTGGAAGACTCACAAGCGAAACTGCGGCAAGAAGAGAGTTTCCAAGGGTCTCCCTGGCACTGCCGGAGACTCAATCTGGATGCACAAGGACCCCTTCGTCGATTTCGTCCGCGAACTCCCAAAGAACGTAGGAGCGTCGGAAACCATCCGTGCTATAGGCATCGGCCCACCCAAATATCCTCGCTCCCAGGCGTTACAACTGCAGGTATCCATGCTCGAAAAGGACAAGGACGCAGACTACTTCATCTTCAACGCAAAGGGGGAACCTGTCCGCTTTGCCATCGATGACGCATGGATAAAGATGAACTTCAGGACTACTCGTCGAACGGCGATGTCCGAACCAGGGATGCTCGGCGTCGATGCGATTGCCGAGTACATGATCAAGGTCATGAGTACGTCCCCAGGTCTTAGCCGAGACATCCTTCTGGATCAGCTAGCCGCCGAGTATGGGACAGATATTAGGCAGAAGTTGGTTGTTTTCGAGAAAAGGACCAAGGCACAAGGCAAAGGGCCTACCTTCCTTGAGTCTTACAGCGACAATCTCAGGAAAATTATGCCAGCGTTGTAGTGAGGGTGTCGTGTTAGCCGTAAGCCTCGAATCTCCGTGTGCGGCCGTCTGTGCTGGCGACTTATCTTGCAGAAGATTAGCGGAAGTTCATATTATGTACCATTTTACCATCCTGCCACCAGATACCGAGTTCCTTCAGCAATACCTTTTCATATCTCTCTTATCCTTTGTACTATCCTTCATTGCACTCAACTTTCAAATTCCGCAGAGCATACACGCACCAAGTAAAACATTTGCCACCCGACACCGAGTTCCTTCCTCACTATGTTTTGTATCTCCGTCATCCTTTGTATTATCCTTCATTGCATTCAACATGCGCAGAAACATGATTCAGATTCCACAGATCATACATGCACGAGCCTTATCATTTCTCAACCTGCCTAACGCCAGTACGTCGGCGTGCTCCCGGATGCCTTCACGATCCTGCATGCATCATCAAGAGCCTCAACGACTTCATTAGGAAGAGGCCCTCGCGCCGAGTCTTCGCAGTTTTGCTTCAACTGCGCTGCGCTGCTAGCACCCAAGATGACGCCATCGGTGTTAGCTAGGATGGAATGGTGCTGGCACCACCTCAGAGCGATCTCGGTGAGTCGCAGGTTGTGCTTTTCCTGGTTAGACAATGAACCCGTTAATCAGAACCCATCCTTCTTGCCAAGACAACGAAACGACGCACCGCGACGGCTTTGACGACCTGGAGAGCCTCGAAGTAGCCTTCATTGAGGTAACGAGCGCGGTACATCTTACCCATGGCGGAGTTAGGATCAAAGCGACCACCTTCGGGAGCAGTCTCTTGTACTGATGCGACTTTCCCTGCGAAGAGACCACCACTATGGTATATTTGAGTTCGCGAGCCAGGTACATAGAGACGGGTGTGGCTGATAAGAACTTACGCGAGAGGGTTGTAGACCACGATCCTGATACCATACTTGCGACAGCATGGCACCAACTCTGTCTCGATTTCGCGAGTGACGGCGTTGTACATCCTAAGAACGATCGTCAGGGTGCAACTCATGCGACTCCGATGAACGCAACAAAACCCACGCTTGGTATATTTTTGGCAAGACATATCCGTTCGCTTTGCAGATTCCAACGACTTCGGCAACCTAGGTACGTGTTATCAGTATTTAAAAAAATGCGTAATATACCATTTGCTGGAAGATAAACACACCTCCCAAGCGGCGAAGTTACTCAGACCAAAGATCTCGCTGCAATGGATCACACATCAATCCGACACGACATTCCAAGCTCATCGCGTGGTACTACACGTACAATTTACCCTCTGTATACAGGGTGTTTATCTCGCGCACTGTGTCTTCGAACGGGACGCTCCGATCAGGTGCATGCAAGTAGAGAACACGGACTTTGTCGCGTTTGAGGTACTCCAGAGAGGTCAAGAAGGTGTTCCTCAGGTTTTGCGGTAAGTGATCACCAGGGTTGACAGGGTACACCCTAAAGATCAGAGGGATGATCATACGTCAGCTATTGTGCGAGCATGCATGGAGGGTTTTACTTCGTGTCAACCGTTGCATCTTTAAGGTCGAGTTGGGATAAAACCTGAAGCGTCGACGATGGCCTTGAATATGCCTCTCCACATAATTGACAAGGAGACCGTACCTGTTCCGTAGTTCCTTCGGCGTACATCCGTGCAGTATCGATCTCGGAATGTCCATGTGCGAAGAAAACGTCGAGGACCTCCTGACATTCCCCCATGGCGAACGTGCGAACACCGTTCTTACCCTCGAATCCGAAGGTCATGGTACCCTTCAAGTCGTCAATGTCATCGATTTTTATCAGCTCGTGGGTTATGCGATGGGTATCAGTGTTAGGGGAGTCTTACAAACAGGAGCGGGACGCGGGACGACATTGTGACGGGGTGCGATCGAGTACTAGTAGGAAATCTGTGATTGTGACGGTTAGCACATCCGGACCACAACTTAAACTGAACTTGGGAGCGACGAATCCAAGACGCGCACCGATTGTTATCAGTCGGGTTTGTACACTGGCGTCGATGTGTGTTGGTGGTCAGATGCAGTGGTGGTACAACGATATCGCTTGTATAAAACCAATTATATAGCAGTGAGCACGCAAGTGTGAATCACACTCACATCAGACTCGTGACAGCTCTGCTTACAACGGATAGGCTTGTGGTTAGTCCGCTATCACTTTGGGCCGTGACTTGGACACATTCTGACAGATTTGACACCCGACCTCAACCCGATCTTAGTCAGTCCTTAGTTTCCTCGTGGTCCTTTCGTCTTGTCATTCTTACCCGAATCGCTCCTTATCTGTATCTATCCCCACCCGTAGCTACTACATATATAACTATGTACCAGCAGTCCTTAGAAGGGGAACTCAAAAGATAACCCGTTAGTTACACGAATGGCTCTCACCTTGTGGATCACAGACACGAGGCCCCGGCATGCAAGGGAAATACATCCATTTTGGTATAAAGTGAGATATAGCTACACTTGGAGCAAGTATGTACATATACGTATACAAGAAGCCCACCGTGTTTCGTCATTAGCGCCACTGGAGAATGAATACGAAAGCTTATGTGTGTCCAGTGTTCGTTGTTGTGGCGCATCAGTGTCCTCCCTCCCGGATCATTACCTCTTTCTGCGGTACATCTCCATCCAGCTTATGAGGTAACATCCTCGACAAATCTTCCCCGGTCGTCGGGCAGGGCCATCTGCTTCTTCCCCCGCCAGGAAGCGAACGCCTTCGAAGATCCCTCATTACTCGCCATGCCCGATCCCGGCTTAACCTGCTTCGCATCGTCGTTCGAAACGCTGCTAGCCACCACCTGACCAGTCGCGCTCTCCTTCTCCCTCTCCGCCTGTAACTTCAGATATTCTTCACCGCGAATCCTCAGGAATTCCTCCAACAGCATCGCATTTCTCGAGTTGGCTTTGTACATAGCCAAGACGACGTCCCCAACGACAGGGACCGCACCACTCACCGCGGACACCACGTTATTGAGGAGCATTCTTCGCACGAGCCACGGGGGAGATCGGCCTGACGGGCTTTACGAAGGACTAGGACATAGTTCAACGTAGCATCTGCGATGTCGCCTGCACCGGGGATTATGCCAATGATGAAGGTCCAGCCGAAACGAAAGCCGCAGAGGTTGAAGCCTTTGTCGAGGTAGTGTGCTCTACGCTGGACGGACTTGAGGATCTTGGCGTCACGTGAGGAAAGGCCTGGGGGGACATCGCGCTGGCGGATTGAAGCGGGATGAGTAAAAGCGGGTGAGATGAGAGATGGGGATGTTTGAAGTTAAAGTTGAAGAAAAAGAAAAAGGAGGTGCATACCTTTTTACGACGCTGCCTTCCACGGGCGTCGGTGTAGTACTCGTAGAGAGGGTCAGGAGGAGAATACTGTTCTAGATGCTGTTGGAAGAGCTTGACCCCTGCTGTTTGCATGTACGAGGACATCGTTTGAGATGACGATCAGAAGGAAGCAATGATGATGTTGGAAAAGGTACTGGAGCAGTTCACGACAGCATGTCCTTATAAGCATGCCCTTGATCCGACGCACACTTGGCACTCCGAAAGTGGCGGGTGGCAGTCCGGTAAATTAGTATCCGGAGGATTAACACAGGAAATGTACATAAAGAGTAATATCCAGGTGGAAAGTGAAACTTTCGTCCGTTTCCGCTTCTTCCGCAGGAAAGCACTGCATTTGGTTATTCATGAGACTGTGTTACAAAGAGTGTTACGTATGCACCGACTGTTTCACAGCAATACATACCCTCCCATTCGCCATGATACCCGACGAACAGAAACTTTCTGAACAATACGTTCAAGACAGCTTTCACAGCTACCTCAAGTCCTCATTGACCCATGCAAAAGTCGAGAGATTGCTCGAACCAGAAGTATTAGCAAGTGCCGAGGGCGATCTGATGATCACAGGTCAGTAACAACTTCCTGAGGACCAGATTTCCACTTCACACTTGTTGCCAAACGCAGGTCCTGCGCTATGTCTTTACTTTGCCGCTTTGCGTAGCACGACGATTCCACCGTCGGTGCCACTTCCCCGAAGCTCGAAATCTGCACCGCCCCGCGATCTTACCGAATCAAACTGCCCTCCGTCCTTCCTTGGTTTCCTCCGCGTCTGGGCATCAAACGTGTCCAGGATACAGGGTCTAGAACCCCAACATCAACATGACCTCGTCCGCATCATCTGCAACCTCCCACCTCTCAGCCAACCACTCAACCCAACCATCTCAGGGATTGCAGCCGATCTTCGTGCAGTAGCAATTGAGATATCACAACGACGCTCTTTCCAAGACCGATATGCCGACGATCTTCAGGCCGCACTTGACGCAGGCTCGCAAGGCGCGTCTCTCAAGGTCAAAACGTCCTTCGTCCCACCGCCCATGTATGACGGTCCTGACTCTTCAGATGCCAAATACGGGGCCAAATACGATGCACCGTCCGCATCTCCAGCCTTATCAGTATTCCCACCACGCACTCCCTCTCCGGTTCTCTTCCCTCACGACTCGCCTGCTCTCGAAAGGATCCGTCAGATCCTCTACGCAGCACTCGGAGACGTCCTCGCCGGCAGCAAGACCCTCGGTCGACTGCTCAAATGGGACCCTCCCCGTGCGTACTTCGCCTCCGTCTCCCTGGCCATCCTCGAGGTAGCCACGAGAGCCGTGGGGCCAGACGGCAGCGTCGACGGGGGTGCTGGGATGAAAGTGACGCTGAGCGAGTGTCCAGAGGCGTTGAAGCCGTTGATGAAGGAGCTTGACGGGATTGGGAAGCAGGCGAAGGAGATGTGGGATCTGGATACCACGGAAGCTATCGAGGCGGCGCAGAGGGGTGATGAGTTACCGGAGCCGCGCTTGGATCGCTTAAAGACGATTCTTCAACAGGGAGTGGGGTATGATATGGCAGGAACAGCCTGGGACTCGGGTTCGGGCGGCAGTGGCAGAAGGAGGAGCATAGAAGGCCGAACGGTCGCATTTTCTAATCGGATCAATGCGCTTGCGCTAAACATATCAAAGATCAAGACGTTCCGAGAGAGACAAGGGGAGGTTTTCGAGATCCTGTCTGCTGTTTGTGGATGGTGAATTAATGGTGAAAGAGATACTGTAATCCAATATGCCCTGCCATGACACCCGTGAATTGTTGTACTGTATCCCTATGCGCCACCCTCCTTCTTGTTGTAGTGTAACATGTGCCGCTAATGTTTAACCTGTCCAATCTTGATTATATTCTCTGGCCGACGCCCGAGTAACTAATTATCAGGTCTAGGAACCAACTCTGGGGAAGGCAGAACGTATGAACAACGCATTGTGGGGGTCCGAAAGATGAAAAATGAGCATTGATGGATGGATGGGTGATACTCAGTGGTAGATCATGTAGGAGAAATCAGTGCGGTAAGAATTTGCCACATTGTTGGTGCTAGAAAACGACAGAACGAACATGCGAGATCAATGCCGCAACGTTGGTCACTGGCATGGTACTGTAGTATGTATGAAGGAATCGGGCGTGGACGAAGACACCAAGATATCAGGTTCACCTCCTGTCGCCCCGTGCTCGCTTTCGAAATTTCCAAATATCAATAGGACGGAGCTCAACGTCTTGTTCCAGCTTGTTCCTCATTATGAGAGTCCATGCCGGACAGCGCTTTCAGTAGTCTTCGACAGTGAAGGGAGACATCTTTTCTCAGCCAATCACATCATTTTGTACTGCAAAAACGACGTGCCCGAGGAGAAATGCAGAACCATTGGGTGCGTATCTTGTCTGTCGCAGCAAACTGACCAACATTAACTTTTGAAATCGTGATGCGGCGTGACCCTCCAACAGGAAGAGTTGTCCTTCGGCCCACAGATCATTTTCTGGAGCTCGACCGTGAACCGTGATTGCATATTGGTTCTCCTCGAGTGCGAGCCATCTTCGACTGCGGATACCTATCTTTGTCTGTGTCATTGATTAACTCGACAAGGCTATACTCCCAAATAATGGATGGGCGTCTGGGCCGCCACCCCACTACATCACCACGTTTTTCCCTTGGCCTCTGCGCGCCCAAGGATTACCGATTGCCACAGAAATTCTCCTGCAAATTTTTCTGGGCATTGCTCGGGCTGATTCATACAACGGCTGCGTAACGATCTATTACGCGCACGTGTGTCGCAAATGGTCGTTGTGTTTCTCTGGATATACCCCGTCACTACTTCCAGATCCCTCATAAGACAGTGCACTGGCGGACAAATCTACTGACGTGAATTCTCTTGCGATATCGTTGATCAAACAACCTTGGACTTTGTATCAGGCATCTCAGCACCGATTACTTCGGGTTGACACGCTGGCGCATTCTTGACGATTCACTATCCAGCCCTCACTTCGCCCCATCCTTCGTGACTGGGTTTGTCCCAAGCAAGCGTGCTTGCTGGGATATTCGTTGGAGTTTGCGACCTCCAAACATTTGCCACCAGCCAAGAGAATGTGTTCACGACTAGTGACGGTGATGTCATCAGTATTGGCCAGCTCGCGTCCAGCCTGGCCAGTTGGCCATGACTGAGGGCCTTGACGATCTATGGGCTCAAGCCTGAGGCTATCAGAGTCAGGAGGACCGCCTGTGTGCGCGCTTACCGAGCTCACGATCAGCAGAACGCACATGTCTGACAAGGAGCTTATGTCTCTTTTCTCCTATCTACGCAAACACTCGAAATTGTCCCTTTGAATGGTGTCGATGGTGTCACCAACACTGGGCTCCGCATCTTCCTTGCTGCCATTTCTCAACCGTGTCTGCTTGATCATCCATGACACAGGTCTTCCTCGTTCTGGTGGAAGACTAACAAAACCCAGAGGTTCACAGATGCCCGCTTGCAACAGCCTGAAGCTTAAGGGCGACGTGGCAACTGAACTCTTGTTGTGTCGGAGGTCGAAGGTGTTCGTTGCTAGCAGAACTAGTAGTAGTGCGACGTCGGGACAGCCAGGGACACCGGTGATTCAACTGCGGGTAAATGCCACCCGTGCTAGCCTGAGTAAGCTCCCAAAAATCGTTATAATCCAAGACTGGTTTGGCTGGCAAATTTTGCCAGAAGTGGTTGAGCCACGGCCAGGCTGGTCCGACACGTCCAATTGCACTGGTAGTGAGACAGGCGCAGCTGGATGCATTCTCTAACAACTTCGCGAGAAACGCGATTGGTCAGCAATGAACTGGCTCAACACACCATGTGGTTTGTTGACAGGCAGGTGTACTATGTAGTACCAATAGATGTGCATGCAATATGTACTTGGAGGTGCTGATGTTCGTTGCACTATACATGGATGTAACATGTGAGATTCTGTTCTAGTTGCTGCTTCGGATACAGTTTGCATATAACCCTCATTGATCATGCACCATTCTTCACGGCCAACCACGAAGGTCGGTTCGAAATGTCATTCCACCACCTGCAGAAGTTGTGTCACGATCTTGTTCTATCGTACTGGTGATTCAATACGACTGACCTGGCCACGTAGCCGCCTCTTCAAGACATCGTAGTCCAAGGCGTCTAACATCGTTCCGAATGGAAGGTGGAAGAAGTCTGCGAGTGTGACGTACTGCCATATTATTTTATTCACCTTGAGACAGTGAAGGGTATACGACGAATGGGCGTTACTCACGTCTCCAGCCAGATACTTCTGCTTGCCAAGGATTACATCGTAGACATCGAGCTTAGCGTTTAGAGCGGCCAGATGCTTGGCTAGTGCTGCTTCGTCTGTCTGTTCTCCGTGACGGCTATGGACAGTGGGTCACGTTACAGCCCTCCAGGGTGTGTCATGCATACATTGATTCTGCACTTACACTTTAACCACTCTTTCAATGGCCACACCGTAGGCATGGGGATCGAAATTGGTAACCTCGATCGATGCGGCTTGTTCGAAGAGAGCAAGCTCTTTCGGGTCTGTGGGATCAGGTTGGGAGTGCCCTGATCGGCGTATTTCGTCACTAGATAACGCGCGATCGCCCTCGATTCATACAAGATAAATCCATCGTCATCCTACGACAAAATACTGGTGAGTCACGGTTGGTCCTCTTCGTCACTACTCATACTATGCTACACATATGCAGCGTTATCAAGATGTTACTTACAATCACCGGGACCTGGCCGAACGGCTGGATGCCGAGATGGGCGGGCAACTTCTGATGACCCGTACGTAGATCGACGGTGATCAGCTCATAGGGGATCTCTTTCTCCTTGCATATCTGTGCAACGCTGCGCGTCTTTGTGGATATGGACATGCCATACAGTTTCAGAACCATAGTTGATAGAGATGATAGGAGAAGTCAGATTGAGGAATGGACACTCTGCGTTTACAGCGTGGGGCAGTGCATTATCAGAGTAAGTCAGCTGACTGAGACTTCATTGCCTATCAGGATGGCTGATAGGTGCCTTGCACATGTGGAGTTAGGTCGCGCTCAGACGGTGAGCCGAGTAGATGTTTGAACGTAACTGTTACACCAGTGCGGCCCCCCCATCTCTTACGAAGCACAGGTGTTGTTACGGTGGCTTCGCTCCTAAAACAGGTCTGCTTGAGATAAGCCTCCGATTGATGGAGTGATACGATCTAATGGGGTGCGTGAGATGTTCAATACAATGTTTGATACATTTTCACTTCAGTTTATTAGGACTCGAACACCTCGGGAGTCGGAAATGAGTTAATCGTATCACATGCAAGCTGTCCTTAAACCCTGACAGCGAGCCTTAGCGACAAGACACGCACATCTCGTTAGGCGTAATACTGGGGGAAGCGAAGGTAGAGTAGATCGGCGAGCGCGATGTACTGACCTTAGGTCACGAATATTGTAGAAAGATCACGTCACCTGGAATGATTAATGATTTCTGTCGAGACACGGTCGTCACGGATCCCTCGAGCTCTCCTCAATGCAGTACTCTGTCTCGACTAGAGGACACGTGTTATCCGGTGGCTTTACACCAATTGTTTTGGGCTGTGCTATCCTCAGCGATTCTGTTGCTGTGAGGTCGAGGTCTGTGCTCCATTGATGGGCTTGCTTGCGGGTCTCGTTCTTGCGTTCTGCATCGGTGGTCAAGTGCCGCAGCACCGTAACGCGGGGTGCACCAGTGAACTCTGGGTGAAGACGCGTGGGATAGTTATGTCAGTGTGGTCCACCCGACGTAATAAATGGAACTAACTTGAAGCTTCGGAGAGGCTTCGCGACTCTTCGGAGTGGGGGCTTCTGCTTCACATTCCTGAATTACCAGTACTAAGCTCGGTCCGATGGCTAGTATAAGTAATATGTTTCTTGTTGCTTCAAGTTATACAGCATCCCCCAATCTCCATCTTCACAGCAGTTCCTTCAAGTTCTCTTTCTAACGAATCACCATGTCCGGGTCGTCGCTGACAACGGTGGATGAGGGGACTCCTTTGTTGCAGGCCCCGCAACGGAAAAATAGCAGGACCTCACTGCCTTGGCGTCAATTCTGTCATCATCCTCTTCCTTCAGCTTGCGGAGCCTCTTACCTCACAACTCATTGCTCCCTTTGCACCTCAGGTGTGTCCTCAGGCTGCTTGCAAGTCTTCATCGAGGTCATAGCAAACGATCTCAATGCGTCTTCCCAGATGATACGAGATATTGGCGTCATCAACGGCGACGAAACCAAAGTTGGATACTACGTAGGACTCAATGGTGACCTACCTTTCTTGTGATTATGCGTTATTCTCCTCACGCTTTCTGGATGCATTAGCACTCCATATTCTTTGCAACGCAGGCGCTTACCGTGTTGCACTGGAGTCGACTCTCAGATCACATCGGCCGAAAACCAGTCATCTTGAGTGGCCTGTTCGGCTTGTCTGCTTCCATGTACTGCTCTGGTCTATCGAGAACCTTTTGGGGCTTGGTAAGCGAGGTCTGTGGCTGATATAGCCTTCCTTTATGTCATCGGATTTGCTCAACGCTCGCATAGTCGTGCATTCAGTGGCGCCTTGAATGGTAATGCAGGCGTCATGAAAAGCGTGGTAGTGGAAATCACCGACTCTACGAATATCGCTCAAGCATATGCTTACATGCCGAATAGCGTGGTCGACAGGTGCTACTCTAGGGTTAGCCTCCCAGACCTTGGCTCTGCAGTTTTCTCGACTTGTTAGCTGATCTCATGTTCCTGCAGCCCCTTCATCGGTGGTTCGTTAGCCAGACCTGCTGATCGTTTTCCAAGCGTGTTCGGAGATCGACAGTTCTTCAAGAAGTATCCTTATTTCTTGGCGTGTGCAGTCCCTGCAACGTTCTCCGCTGTTGCCTGCCTCGTTGCGTACCTGCACCTGCAAGAAGTATGTAAACTCAACCTTACCTATGCCCTCAAGCTGACGGAGTTTATTAGACACTCCCTCATCCCATTCCACTCCGTCGTTTAATCAGGTCCAAGTTCACTGGCGGCAAGAAAGCAGTGGCCGGAAGCTTACCTACAACATCTGACGTGTCCACTAGACTCCTCACTGCTGAGAACCTCGAAGATCCTGCAAAAGATGATGACACGCGACCACTCCCTCTTCGTGCTCTGCTAATTCCCCATGTGCTTATCGCAGTAGGAAACTATGCTGCCATATCGATACTAGAGATTGCACTACGTGCCATCCAGCCAGTTTTCTACGCCACACCGATAGAGCTCGGAGGACTTGGCCTTGATCCGCCACGCATCGGAAATATTCTTTCCATCAATGGCGTAGTGTCTGCGCTGTTCCAGATGTTCTTCTTTGCGGATTTACACGATCGATTTGGGACCAAGGTTATCTATTTTGTTTCCATGACTTCTGCAATTCCGCTTGTTCTTACTTACCCGGTGATCAATGCTTTGGGACGAGCACAGGGATTGAATTGGTTGGTGTGGTCCGTGATTGGACTACAACTCGCGCTCTCTATCGTTTTTGGTATGACTTACTGTGAGTGTCGTCTATATCCTAAAGGTCAAGGACCGTTAACTGGTGCATACTTGTACAGCTTGCATACTCATCTATATCGCAGCAGCGGCTCCTAACCGCCGTTCTCTAGGAGCTACGAACGGTTTAGCCCAAATACTTGTTTCGATCACGCGAAGTATTGGACCTGTATCGGCGACGTCCATGTTCTCGCTCTCTATCCAGACGCCCGAACATGCTTGGTATGCGTATTATTTCCTCATGACGCTTGTTTGTATTGGCATTGGTGCTTCCCTGTTGCTTCCTCGGAAACTCTGGACGAGAGACTGAGTTAAGTACGGCGGCTATCCTTTGCGCTCAAGTTCTCTTTTTACTTGATTTCTGACACCCCATCACGATTTGCGATGCCCGCTTGACATTTGCATATGTATGACACCAGATCTATCTCTCGCATGATCTATTTTTTTTTCTCATTCTCCATGATTTGGTAGCGTTCACATGGTGCTCGTACCTAGTACCATCATATATCCAGATAGATAGCTACCTGATCAATAGCACTCCTCACAGACGACACAACGTATTTCTTCTTCAACTAGGACTTCCATAGGTCCAAGTTAGGCACGACGACGGCAGCTCTGATGGTAGCAGAACCCCATTACAGGTTCAGAAACCTGCATGCACCTTATGTTGCGGCACCGGAGAACACTGTTCTGATAGCTCATGTGCAACGGATCACTGCTATACTCTTCCTGGGGTACGAGAACATGAAACATGTCGAGGGTGGCCGGTGAGGGTGGACGCGTTGGAGTAGCTCGAGGGTTTTGTGAGGGGTTGAAAGGTGGGGTAAGACGTAGAGTCGAAAGGTATCCAGATTCGAGATTGGTGCCCTCCGTTAGGTCATGCTTATCGTGACGTCCTCCCGATAAGGCTACAGGCTCAACTAATACGTGTACAAACATTACTTTATGCATTGGGTATGGGGTTCGCTGATCCTGTCTATGGTACTGGCTATTACCAAGCAGTATCGGACTCCAGGCTTGCGACGGACGTGCGCTGCGAAGGAGGCGCTGGGATCAAAGGCAAAGGTCGAACCTTGATGGCTGGTGAAAGCTAAGTGCCGCATGAGCAACTAGACCCAGACGAAAACCCAGCAACACGCAACAGGACATACCATACCCCTCGACACATTGCCACAGCTGATCTCCAGCGCGTTAATTTGTACGCCCACAGATTTATAGTTTGATGCTTCCAGTGTCTTGCGGAATCCCGCTGCAGGTTGTCCGATGAGCGATAGCTGGATATCTTCTGGTTCGAATATAGTAGATTCTATGCCTGTATGGTGCCGTCTCCCGGCCCCATGGATAACGAGTCGGGCATTCAGAGTAGCAAGTAAACAGTTGGCGTAGCTGTGAAGTGTTGGCTGACAATTGAGATTTTCGGTCATGAACATTGATAGTACGGATCCTTACAGCTTGGATAAGAAATAGAATCTACATGATATATATTCTGTCATTAGTACCAACACGAGTATAAAATTCATCGTACAAGAACGACTTACACTACATGATGAGCAATACCCGAAGTTTGCGCGACAATAAACTCTAGGAGGGTCGCAACCACTGTGACCAAGCCAGTTTCGATAGTTAATTTGATAAGTTTACGAACGAGGGACTGGGTATCTCTGCAATCCGATTCTTTGTGACCACGGAAGAGCTAGAAGAAGACAGATAAAAAGTTCGGTCTGAGATCTCAACGAGCAGCAACAGGTTGTGAAGACAAGACTCACGAGTTGTATGGTGCGAACCGTGATGAGGATATCGCATGTTGCGCTTATGATCAACCATGCCTTTGGGTCGAACTTTTCACATTATCCATGTAAGCATAATAACTATCCACTCACCACTGCCCCATTCGTGTCGAACACTCCCAATTGTGAATCAGTACTGCTCTGTACCATGGTGTTCGTCGGCGTGGATCATGAAAGAACGTCCACGGAGCACATACCAATATTCCACCTGTCATCAGCATGACACACTGGCCCAGCGAAACCTGGAGCCAATTTCTAGTTAGCGAGCTGATGGTGAATAAAAGCAATTGCCGGATGACTGACTACCATGACAACGACAGGTATCAAAATAGACCTCCCAAGGATCCAGATTCTCCAGGCAAAGAAAGCTTGTACCATCGACGACGCTAGGAAGTACATCACTCGTAAATCGACCCGAGAGAGAAGCAAGCGATTCACTCACACAACCCAGTAAGCACACACAATGCTTGGAAGGCCCAGGTAGACAGCGCCTCAGACATCGACTCTCCATTTACAACGTAGTACCTCTTCCCAGTGATGAGACACGACATACAGCGTATGCCTGCCCCCACGATCACGCTGTACACGACAAGGACGCTGTTGAACACCTCCAGAAAGAATATCGAAAAGACTGCAGGTCGAGCGTCACGCGATGGTGTGCGTTGATCGGAGCTTGTGGGACGACTGCTCACCTGTGAGATGAAGCCATCGAGGGTCGGACCGAAAGCGCGTCGCGTAGATAACTGGCGTTGTGATCGTGACATCAGTGTTCGGGAGATACTATTTGGTCGTCATATCACTGACAGACTTGAAGGCTTAAAACTCCCAACAGGCCAAAGCTTACTAGGTAGCCGAGTGCCTGTGTTGAGTGGTCAAACGTATGATGGCCTTGCTAGCAGGTGTTGTACCCACGAACGGAATGTCACTGCCTAGCCTTCTCAGTTCAAACGACTAGGGAACTTAGTACGAGACACTTACGAGACGTGTGTTGGCGCTGGTACCGCAGATTGTTCTAGAGACGCTCGCTCGAGACTGGTTTGGCGGGCGGACGTCATTAATATGAAAGTCAATCAATCATGACGCAAAACAGGCGCACACCGGTAACATCTGGTTTTAGAACTTGCCAGCGAGCAGGGATAAAACGGTGGTCAGGTTGACGCTGTGGGGATTCCAGGGAAACGAAGTCGTCATCTTCAGGGCTCATCCCCGGTTTTTATGTTGGCAGCATAGCTGGGAAGAAGCCTGCAATGTGGACAGATTGTGCCACTGTTGTGAGGGTGTCAAGAGACCCGCAGATAGCCGTTAGATACCATGTAGAGAGATGTCGGTCCGGATGTTTACGGTGCCCTACAGTAGTATTATCCCACTGTGTACCACCAAGAGATAAAAAAAGTCAACGTGAGCTACGTGTGAAATGCACGCACACTTCGTGGAGTCACCGCCTTCGTGAAGTGAGGTGAAGTACTCTACATTCACCAGCCATGCCACCGGAAAGGGTACGATTACAGGTCTACATACCAATCTAGAATTGAGGCGAATAAGTTACTGCAACTTTCAGTTACTAGCACCAAACGCCAACTTGAACTTGAAGGTTACCAAATCGATATTATTCCTTCAGGAGGATACATGGCTGTGAGATTGTTTATCTGGGCGCGATAACTGTATCCCAAGCAAAGCGTTGTTTGAATCCAATTCTTGAAAGAGCTCTGAGAAGAGATCAGAGAGCCTGAGTTCTCAGCAACGCAAGTCTTGGAGTTCGGAATGCACCAGCGGATCTACGGTAATAGCCTAGTCATACGATATGTATGTCCATAGCCGGTAGTTCTAAAGAAAAGTGATAGATGACCCATTCGCTTGCATAAATTAGTCCTTCTTGCGCAGCTCCGCACACCACCATATCGGCCGTGAAGTCTTGATTGTCACGAATGGCTCTTCTGGAAGCAGGTGATTGGAGGTGGACACTAAACCATCAAATGATGATTCTCTCTCGTCTGCAGGTTAATGATTAGTGGGTGAGCAATGCGAGGAACAGTTCAAGTTTACCTAAATTCCAACGAAGCCCACATGTTGACAGTGTAGTAGACTCTACGCCAACAGGCAAGAGCCCACAGGTAGGACCCAGAATCTCATGGTCGATGCGTATCCGATGTTGTCCCTGGGTGAAAAGACATCAAGACGGCTCCGGGAATTCACAAATACCACAATACACACTTCGTCAAGCACCCAGGCAATGTTATCGTCCGTAACTGTATAGACTCTCGTTCTCGTTCTCCGCAGTTTATGTAGATATGCAAGGGTATGCACAGTCTGATCAAGCCTGCCAGAGAGCCCACCGAGAATGAGAAGCTCGTACTTGGGTCTGATGAGTACTGAGACCAGTAGTGGGTAAGGCTCACGGCAAAGGCCTCACCTTGTGTCCTTCAGTTGCTTCTTTGTCCTCCAGTGCCTTGACGCACTTCATGAAATCCGTCGAGTCTTGGTCTGTGTCGTGGAGGACGGGAACTCCCTAGCATGAGAGGACATGTGAGATTGACGGCTGCAAGACGTCGAATAACGGACCTTCGAGGAGTAGTATTCCCGTACGTCCTGTCGCAAAGAGTCTAGATCCCCTTTGATCAGGTCCGGGAAGTATCTACACATTCATCTTCGGTCAGAAGCCCGCGACGAGATATTTGTCCAGAAAATATTCCTCTCACAAATTGCGCAAGTGTTGTTTGTCTTCCGTCTGAGCATCCCCAACAAGATCATAGAGGCGGTTACCACCTCCATCAGCGCAACATCTCCACGTGGAAGCCGCCCAGAGTGTCTCAAGCAGATGCAGTGAGAAGGGCTGGTTGAGAATGATCAGCGCTCGATGTATGTCTCTAGTCTGTGATGCCACAGGGTTCAGGAAAGGTGTCTCCCACTCTGTGACCTTGGAAGACGATGGGCTGGAAAGCTGCTGGGAATACAAGAGCTTGCTGATGGATGCACCCATGGTATCGGGACTAAGACTCGGAAGAACTGGAGGATTGGTATCTCACATGTAAAATTCAAAATTTTAGACATTTCCCATTGACAGCGATGCCACCACTGAGTGTCTTGTACATACTGGACTCCGAACTTCCGAAGCAGTCACTGTAGCAGCTTCTTGCTGGAGTCGCTTGCTTCTGACAGTTTCCTTCTATAGCTCCACATGACGGCTTTACAACAACACGGAGAGCCCATAATCATCCTGCATGCGTAGAGCGCCATAGACTGACCGTCGAACATTTATGGGTCCAAGCCGCAGAGATCAGCGACTGACCCAGGATGAAGTCAAATTAGTACTACAAGAAAAGGACGATCAAGTTCGTGTGATCCTCTTCATATACACTTTGGGCTGCACCCTCATGTTCGCTTGCAACTTTACCAAATAGATAGCGAGCCTGCAGTCCCGCTTGGAGGCGTACAGTGCTCGGGCATCCACCGCACACATTCGCTTGCTCAAAACTATCGATGTATTGGACGCCTTACGAACCCAACATGCATTGGAAATGTCGGCGGAGGAGCAGGCGAAGACGAAACTTGCTCATGACGTGGATCGTTGGCGGAGCGTGGCGAAAGCACTGGAGCTGGAAAGGGACGAATTGAAGGACGTGGTGGAAGACTTGATTGAAAAAGGTGAGTAGTTTGCGTACCTGCGACGTCCTCATGATTTTGATTCTGGGTAGTGCAAATCTCGAATGAATGGAGTTCATGGCCATGCAGCCGAATGCGAATCACCAAACACGCTGGTTAGTCTACCCTCTATCCGCCGCGTTCCAGCAGATTTAGGGTTTGTGCAGAGCAGGTCACGGGAGGCACGGACGATGTTGGACCCGCCACCCACAAGTGCAACGACGATCTTCTCGCATATGCTACCTCCATCATTGCCAGGCTGCGAATGGAGCTCGACTTTGAGCGCAAAGGCCACACCAGGACAACAGAAGAGGCCAATCTCCATACCGAGGAGCTCGAAGCTAAAGTCGCAGTGCGCGAGGCCGAGCTGGAAGCCTGTATCCACCACCACGTTGGCAAACAAGAACCTGATACCGACACTCCCCCAACCCTTGGAAAATGGGTACCTGGTAGAAAGCTTCCACCGCCAAAGGCGATATCAGACGAGGAATGCCTTCATTTTCTGGAGAGCAACAATGCGCGGAATAGATCACTGGAGCTTGAGATTCGCGGTATTGCAGAAAAGGTAGGTTTTTTTTGGCAATGATTGGACACGAGAGGGCCTGGTCTCATTTGAGCAGCTGGAACAAGCGATGATTGCAGCGTCAATCCCGAGCGAACCTCGCAAGGAATCTCTCAAGGATGCTCAGCAGTCGGTACCGGAAGATGAACTTAGTGGCACCACGAATACGTCAGGCGGGGCATCGGTCCCAAACACACTCTCTGCCAGTCCCGGCGAAGCGAGACTGCCAGTGGGCGATAACTCACTAGCGCCAGAATCACCCTTCATGATGTTGTCCATCGCCCAACTTGATCATCATATACGCACCATGACCGCTCAAACGGACGCCCTCAAAGCTGAGCGAACGACTCTCGTTGAAACAGCTGCAAGACACAGGAGGGTCCGTCGCCTATCTCTGTGTCTCACCCGTCTTCGGTCTGCTCACCCACTGCAGGTCACTACTGGTAGTGCCCTGGATAGCTTCCCAGACGTCCTGCAGGTCGAAGAGGAATGTGTCCGGTAAACTTTCAGCGATCCTTGCCTTGAATTGCGTTGATGTCAAGCATGTACAGACTCCTGGCCCAAGTCAGTGACCTCCAAGAACAACTCGATCACACGCGCACCTCTGCACGGATGCGAGAGGAAGAACTTTTGCAAGAAATCGAACAACTCCGCGCGGTTGCTGGACAGTCCTCTCCCGTGAGTGTCCACACTTTCGAAGTTCGCGAGCATGCGCACGCATGTTCATAACACATCAGTGAAGAAACGCTCTCACACGCCTCCCCTCCTCCCTAGCGCCTCTACAATATCTACACCCCACGACCGCTCGAGGACGATATCGCAGCCGAGGAATGCATGGAGCTCGCGACACCACTGCAACCCACCATTACCCTGTCCAGCCACACCCCCATAATCATCACCACCGCCACTGCCCAGCGCACTGATCCGCTCCTCGTGCCCCTCCCGTTCTCGCCCGAGCGGGTGTCATCTCCCGTCGCCTCTCCACGCGCGTCGCGAAATCCTGGCGGGCAGGATATAGTGGGGGTGGAAGAGGCTCTCGTGGCGGCCAGGGCTCGTCTAGCCGAGAAGGAAGAGTTGCTGGCAGAGCTTCGGGTCGACATGGAGAGGTTGCGGCGACAAGTGCGACCTGTCGACCCGGAGGACGAGCTGAGTCGTTGGATTTAAAGAACTGGTCTGCTTGGCTTCTCGTGACCGCGGCGTGGCTATTTAACACCCTAACTCATTCCTTATTTCTATTACTAGCTTGTTTTGTTTAAGTTGTTGTCTGTACGTCGTTACATCGTAGCATATACATATATCACACACCTAGGTCGATGCCACTCGCAAGTTCTGATGATGTTCTTCCTCATGATAATAAGATAATAAGATTTCGAGGCAGGATGTCGAACGAACGAGCAGAACAACCGTAGTAACTAATGATATAACAGTGCATGTATCAATGGTAATGAGTGCATCCAATCATTGGCCGAATATAAGTACACCCCCTATATGATCATCTGTCCATCCACCATCCATCCAACCCTCCCCTAGCCCCGCACGAGTCATTCGTAACTGAGCTCCACAAATAAGTTAGCAGTCATTAACACCACATACGCCAAAAGCAAGAAAATTCCCCATCGCCGCGACAAGAAGTACCCGTTCATCGGGACCACGAACAGCGTCGTCAGGAGGAGCATCAGCAGGCCGACCACGCTTGTGATAAGGGTGGGCGTAAACGCGAGCTCGTACGCGTGTCCCGTATTGTTGATTACGTATGACCCCGAGATGCCGACGCCGAGGAGGATGTTGACCATTGGTCCACCGAAGCAGGCGGAGAAGCCCATTCGGGGCGCGAAGACCTGAGTGCGTCAGATCCATGATGTCAGAGTTGTGATGAAAGACGTACGGCTACGCTCATGTTGGCGACTAGATCCGCTAGCGAATTACCGACTGCGAAGATGGTGAGACCAATGATGGCGTCTGATAGCCCGAAGATCAAGCCAAATGTCTGGTAAGAAAACGAAAACCGGACGTGAGCACGTTTCTGACGGAGGAGGGTGCGGGAGTGCTGACCTTGAGGACATTGACGACTTCATCTGCTATGGCCATTATCCATATAATAGCCACGAAGAAACCCATGCAGCACCTCGCCATCCGAGAAGTAGGATGTGAGCCCTCTGAAGCAAACACTAGAACGAGCAACGCAACCGCAACCCCCCCGACAGCTGTCCCAGCCAATAACCACTGAATATGCTTGGTCCCATCTAGTACACAGCACGTCAACCCCAGCATCACCACAAACGAACAACGAAAAGCCACTCACTGAATAACACCCCGACGCAAAACAACGGGCCTAGTACACACTGAGCAGCCATCAACCATTTGTTGAAGTTCACCTCATGAAGGTCTTTTTGAACTTCATTCTCAGCCATCAACGCCCTCTCCACACCCTCCTCCTCGAAGTCTACGAGCCGTGTCTCGTGCGCTTGATGAATCTTTTCCTCATGTGCACCATCGTGGCCATATGGTATCACGACAACAGGAAGTGTCAGCGTCAGCGCCATCACGGCCGGAGCAGCAAACAGCGCCACAATCTGTCCCGTGATCGGCTTCGACCTAAAATGATGGAGCGACGGGAATAATATATGCCACGTCCGCGCGAGCACGTGCCACAGACGCTGACCTCGCGTTGGGGTAATGCGTCGTTCGACCTCCGTAGACGCATCAGACTCGCTCGGGGATGCGGGAGTTTGGGAGATGGAGGGTATCGTGGGAATCGAGAGCGGAGGCTCCTCCTCGGGCGAACCTATTGGCACTGCGTCTTCGCGGGTCCGGTCGCCCCCTATCGACGAACGCAACAGTCTCGGAGAACGATCGTCCAGAGGAAGACCGAGCGCTGCATCCCATGAACCGACTTCTGGAGCCACACCCACACTTGGACTACGCGAGCCGGAACGCTGGTGACGGTGGTAATGACCGCCTGCGTAGGGCGTGATGGGCGAATCGAAAATGTTGAGCGAGGAACCTGCTGCTTGGTTTTGGAGGGAGGTAACGACCTGACGGAACTCAAGGGCGCCGACAAGGGAGAAGGATGGCATTTGGGTGAGGTGAGAAGGTGTGCTTATTGGGGAGGGAGTGCGGGAGTGGGATGGGACGTGTGGAGGGAGCTGGGTTTGCACGCCGATGCGAGGGGTGATTGTGCTGGAGCTCGCTCGAGCACGTACGGGAATTGGAGATGCGATGTCCACGGTCAAGCTGCTGGCAGTCGTGCCGTTGGTAGAAGCTGAGGGGGGGTAGAGATAAGGACTAGGAAGTGTTCAAAGAGGAGCTATGAGACTTACGGCTGTCGGTGTAAGGTTCGGCTAGATATGGTTGGACATCATTCATGTATTCCGTGCGTATGAGCGCCTCGAGACGCTGCCGCTTTTCTCTGCGATTCTCCCACCAACTACTGATGACTACAGTCACAGCATAGACGGCGTAAAACAGCACGAGCATAGCTGCCTCCCACGACAATATCTTGCCATCCCGGAGGATCAGAAGCACTATACCCACTGCTACGGTGAAGAATCCGACATCGCGAAGGAATGGGATGCGATCGACTCTGAAGGGCCGAATGATACACATGGAGCCTACGACGCAGGAAACGATGAAGGAAGCTGCGCCAAGCAGCTCACCAATTGCCAAGCCACCAGAGTGTGCGCGCATCGCGGAGAAAGTAGAGAACACGTCTGGACTTGCGTTTCCGAAGGCTAGGAAAGTAACACCGGCAACATTCTCGTTTAGGCCGAGGAACTGTGCGATGGTGGCAAGGTTTGGGGTGAAGAAGTCGGAGGCAGAAATGCCAAGGGTGGAGAAGAGCAAGAGAAGCCAAACGAGCAAACCGACAAATACGAGGGGTCGAACCTGGGGCTCGGCACAGAAATATATGTGTAGATAAGGAATAGAGAGGAAAGTGTCCGACGGAGGGCATTCGTCACGGACATGAATGCATTGGTCAGATTCTAATTCGAAAGCCAGTGGCCGACACTTGACATGACGAGCGGGTGTCGGGCGAGTGTCGAGCTCGTTAGAAGACGCTGACGGCGATCATTGCGCATGAACATACCTGGGCGTCTCCGAGTGTGGGGTCGGCCGATAAGTCTGCGAATGCGGCGCGTTTCCAGAGAGTTGTTTCTCCGGGCTCGGAACGTGATAGTTGATATTCGAATATTGGCTGCGCGTACCTGCCTTGAGACCAGAGAACGCAGTTGATGATGAGACAGGCCACAAACAAAGATTTGGCGTTCGTCGAAGACATTGACATTTGTGAGCTGAATTAGAGAACCAGGCTTGCAGGTTAGCGTGCCAACTGGTTCAACATTCGCTCAGCGTGGAGAAGAGGCTTATATATGATGAGGAGCAACGCCAAACTGACGCACTACGACTGCAAGGCAAACACCCCTCAATATTAATTGTATATTATTATGTAATTACGACAAATCGGTTTTGTCTTATCCTGCTAACTTACAGTACCGAACTTTGGCGTGCATATGCTACCTTTACCTCGTGAGGAGAACATACATGTAACATGCATGCTATTGAGTGGCCAGACTAAACTCTAATCCCCGATCAAATGATCAAATTTTCAAAGATCAAAGCCTTGGGCCAGACCGGGTGTAGCATTATGTGGACGCACGGCTCCTCCAGGCTGGGAGCGCGTGCCCCAACACAAAACATAGGCTTACTGGCCACTCGAGAACATATTAGCATCCCTGCCAGTGTGAAGCACTGGTGGATGGAGCCTCCGTCTGCGTAGATCTCTGCGGTTCTGTTATCACCGACGAGATGAACCGGAGGAGCATGGCATGCGAAGGGCAAGCCTCCATCGTTCATCGATGTTCATCTTGCGGCGCCTTAAGGTAAACCTGTACAAACTCGCCATGGTCATTGGGTAAGGAAGTGTCAGCATCTCGGGAACGAGGCTTGCGACGGTAACAAACGACGTTGCTAGGAAGCCGGCCTCACGCGACGCAGAAGTCGTCCACCAAACCAAAAGCACTTCTGAGGAGTGAGCGTAAGATGAGCTATCGGACGGGGTGTGTCAAAGTTCTGGAGGACATGCCACTGGACACCGACAGTACTAATGAGTCCGAGTCGAGAGCTGTAGGTGAAAAAGTGGCAAAAGGGGCACGGTACTAGTACGGGTATGTACATACGACCCAATCAAGCCTTTGCTGGGCATCCGAAAAGAGCGCCTCCTCGTCTCGCTCCCTCTAAAACGTGCAACTGTGTCCTGCCAGTGCGAGTAGTAGCATCAATCACTCACACCCGCACTACCCAATACAGTGACCATAAAACCCGCAAAATCTCCATTATCGCCGCCATACAGCTTTTAAATATCCCCGTCACAACACTGAGCAGTGGCCGGCGTCATCGACACTAATGGAGCCAGAGGCCACCCCATCGCCAAAGATGAAGATCGCTGTCCTCACCTCGGGTGGTGACAGTGCAGGTATGAATGCTGTCGTACGGTCTGTTGTCAAGATTGGCATATTGAGGCAAGTCCTATTTTCCTCCATCTAAACTTTCTTGTTCTCACATAGAGCCACAAATTCCCATCTGCTCCACTTGTACTGGTTTACCTTGGTTGTGGTCGTTGATACTTCAAGGGGTTGCGAAACATGGATCGTGCGTGAAGGATACGAAGGACTCGTTCGGGGTAATACCCGGGAATATGCAACATTGGTAGAGCCCCTCGCAGATCCCAACGCTGCGGAACGCGCACGTGGAGGTGTAAATGCCAACCTCTTCGAGAACTTACGCTTTGGAGACGGTGACCTGCTGCGCGACGGTACCTCAGATCACCCCAGCGGCCGTACCCTCAAGGGGCGCTACATCGTCCGAGCCGGGTTCGACGACGTCAGGGGATGGTTTGCAGAGGTGCGTAGTCCAGCTATCGAGTGGACTGTACCCCCCTCATCCGAGTCACATTATACCTCGTTCAGGGTGGTACCCTCATCGGCACTGCCCGCTCGAAAGTTTTCCGCACCCAGGAAGGACGTCTAGCCGCCGCTCACAACCTCGTCAAAGAAGGCATCCACGCTCTCGTGGTCTGCGGAGGCGACGGCTCTCTCACCGGCGCGGACATCTTCCGCGCGGAATGGCCCGCTCTCATCGATACCCTGTACACCCAAGGCAAAATCACAGATGAACAACGCGTAGAGCACGGACATCTCCGGATTGTCGGACTCGTCGGGTCCATCGACAACGACATGAGTCTGACTGATTTGACGATTGGTGCACCAACGGCATTGCAGCGCATCTGCGAAGCGATCGACAACATCAACTCGACGGCCGCGTCGCATTCGAGGGCGTTTGTGCTGGAGGTTATGGGAAGACACTGTGGGTGGCTGGCGTTGCTCGCTGGTGTGAGGTAAGTCAGCTCGGTTGATGTTCAGGATGAGTGGCTGATGTTGTCAGTGGTGGAGCCGACTTTATCTTCATCCCTGAGCATCCACCGGTTGCCAACCCCTGGGAAGACGAGATGTGCGAGGCAATCCAGCGCGTAAGCTCTTGCCCCCTTCTTCCTTCCATCACATATCTCACTATTTCCCAGCACCGCCAAGTCGGCAAACGGAAAACGATCGTAATTGTCGCTGAAGGTGCTCACGATGCCAACCTACAGCCCATCCGCGCAGACTACGTCAAAGATGTGCTCGCCGAGCGTCTGGGGCTCGACACTCGTGTGACAACGCTCGGACATACGCAACGGGGAGGTAAACCTTGTGCATTCGATCGCATACTGGTGAGTGAGGAGAGAAGCTCATGCCAGTTCCGGTTGGGCATAAACGGAGGAGTGCTGATAAGATACCCTACGTTTAGCCTACGTTGCAGGGCGAGGAGGCTGTCAAAGCCCTATTGGAATCCACCCCAGATACACCTTCGTACATGATTGGAGTTCGCGAAAACAAGATCACCCGTGTGCCTCTCATGGAAGCTGTTGCAATGGTACGCGTGCAGCTCCAGTCAGCTCCACTTAGGCTCAGTAGTCACTTCTCGTAGACTCGTGCAGTTGCAGACGCGATTGCTGCAAAGGACTTTGCTAAAGCAATGTCCCTGCGCGATCCCGAGTTCTTGCAGAGCTGGGAAAACTTCTCCACTACGTCAACCCTCTTCAAGGAGAAACAGTTGCCAGAGAACAAGGTCTGTTACACAGCATCTCAGACGACCGAGCCCATCTAACCGCCCATCCAGAGAATGCGAGTCGCCATTATGCAGTAAGACACTACAGATCGAACTCTGATACCAATACTTCCCTTAACTTTCCATTCCATCACAGTATGGGTGCACCCGCAGGAGGTATGAACGCTGCGACCCGCGCCGCAGTCCGCTACTGCCTCAAACAAGGCCACACCCCACTCGCCGTGCACAATGGTTTCCGCGGGCTCCTCGACGACCACATCCACGAGCTCTCCTGGCTCGGGGTGGACGGATGGACCGCACGCGGCGGTTCCGAACTCGGGACGAATCGCACATTGCCCGACGTAGACCTCGGCGCTGTCGCTTCTCGGTTCCAAGAACACAACTTCCACGCACTGATGCTCATTGGAGGATTCGAAGCGTTCAGCGCGTTGTTGATACTCGAGGATGCGAGGAAACATTATCCCGCGTTCAATGTCCCCATGGTGCACCTTCCTGCGACGATCTCGAACAACGTGCCGCTGACGGAGTTTAGTTTGGGGAGCGACACGAGTTTGAATGCGCTCGTTGATGCGTGTGATTCGATTAAGCAGAGCGCATCTGCGAGCAGGAATAGGGTGTTTGTGGTTGAGACGCAGGGTGGGAAGTGTGGGTATATCGCGACGATGGGCGCTCTGGCGGTAAGTTTACGAACTATTCTTGCATCAGGATAAGTTTATCAGTTATCCTAAAGACTGGTGCCTCGTTGGTGTACACACCAGAACAAGGGATGGACCTCGACCTGCTGCGTCAGGACGTCAAGTTCCTGAAGATCCGCTATGGGTTGGACGCCAAAGGCAGGAGCGAAGGGCGGCTTGTCATTCGGTACGTCTGAGCGCCACTATCGCCCTCGCCACCGAGGTTGTTGACACCCCACGTCACAAACCAGAAATGAGTGCGCCTCGACGGTGTACACGACCGACATGGTCACCAAGATGTTCAAGGAGGAAGGCGGCAAGCTCTTCGACTCCCGTTCCGCTTCCTTGGGGCACACTCTCCAGGGTGGTGTACCCTCGCCCATGGACCGAGCGCGCGCCGCGCGCCTTTCCCTTCGGTGCATGGCGTTCATCGAGGAACACCACGAGAACCTGCAGATGCAGACTTCTCGGGTGAAGACCGCCCCCCCAGAGAGCGCTGCGGTGATCACGATCCAGGGAAGTGCGATAAAGTGGGTGCCGGTACAGGATATGGTGCAGCATGCGGACATGAAGAATAGGCGGGGAAAGAAGATGTGGTGGGCGGGGATCAAGGACCTTGTGGAGGCCTTGTCTGGGAGGTCGGAGCTGGTGTGATCATGAAGGGAGTGAATGATGTATGTATGAGTGATCTGGCAACTGAACGATAGGGTGTACTCGTTGCAAAGCTATCTGGATAGATTTTTGTTGTAGACCATGAATTTGTACGATATCGACAGCTCCGGTGCAAGGCTTATCTGGGACAGGTACTCGAGAAGCCAGCATTGTGGCATTATCCCGCGAGAAAATGACGGAGCTGCAGGCGATTGTCTCGTGAATGTGCCATGCGAAGACATTCGCGGGACAATCGCTTGGCTACCGTGTCAACTTGCAAAGGCTTGCTGTCGAGCCTGGTGACTAGTCTAATGGCCTCAGCACCATCCTGAGCCGGTGCAGTGTCCGAGAAGTGAGAGCCCTGTATCATGCAATGATGGTCAATTAGGAAGAATAAGTACTATGCTACGGATATGTCCTCGCGGTGCCTGTGCTTGGACCTTGACCCCGTAGCCACGCATGCCGCATGTATCAGTTCCTACGCCACGCCATCTGTTGGTACTCCCACGGCGCCATCTTCTTGCAATAACTGCACAAGAAGTATTGCCTGTACACCTCGACGTCCTTTGATTGCTTTCTGAGGCGCAGCGTGGGCGTCTCGGCTTAGAACAGTGGAGGACCGTGATAATGCTGTGTACTCACCTTTGCTTGCAAGCGAACAGGCATTGCCAGATGGGACACGGGTGTCGGTGGTTCTCGCTCCATGCACATTTTTCTGAGCCGCAGTCTACGAAGTACTCGAATCCAGTGGCATAGGAATATTTGTCGAACTGTATTCCAACTTGCAATGTCAACGGGCACGTTTGCGGGAAGAAAGCAGTGTGAACATACGTCTCTCCTACCTAACTTTACGATGTCCATGCATCTGGAACATCTGCAGACAGGTATCTGTATCGTGCACATAGTGAGGGGTGGAGAGGAGCAGTTGATAAGGCTGGGCGGGGATGAGCCAGCGTATTACAGGGCGGCGTGAGCGTCAGATCTGGCAGGAAATACAGATAGGTTGGTGGGCAGTGACCCAGCTGGGCATACACGACAACCGTCCAGAAGTCCTCCGTTCCGCTCGTAATTTGGATCGCAGTATCTCGACCAACACAGCACGGACTTTTGAGGGAACGTGACCAAGAGTTGCTGTGCCATGTGAATGCGACTCGGAGCCGTGCCAGTTGGCGAGATAGGAGAGGAGACCAACAGCTCACCTGCACGTCCTGTAATCGATTCGTGTCCTAACAATCGATTACTCCCATACGAGCTTAGTGAATATGTTTTCTCCGTAAAAGATACATGAATCAGATAATTTTATGCCAGATTTTGTATGTGACCGCATGATCGGAGTTTGAATAGATGGCTGTTGATTTTCCCAGGGTGATGATGGTGGACGCGTTTTGTTGAACGTGACTTGCACGTTTGAAGTTACATCCTCTTCGTGGGCCGTTTTTACGTCCTGGTTTTACTCCTCGAACAAATGTCTCCAGCAATGCCACAAAGACCAGAATTACCCCACAAACACTTGAATCCTCATATCCAGTCTCGTGCGGTTTCCCCTCTTCATATGCTTCTAAACATACCGCTTACATACTCACACATATAGTTGACTTGACTAAATTGCCCCCTGTGAAGTATCAGTCCCTCGATCGCGATGGGCACGAGGTTTTGGTACGCCCCGTCGAACAATGGTCTTTTATTTGTCCTCTGACATGCCCTGCAGGTCGGTCGCATGAAAATACCAACGGTAGGCGCGCTATCTTAAGCAGTGGCCACCCATCCTTAACTTCCCTTCCCAGCCCTCCGGCCATGCCTTCATCCTCAGACGCTACGACACGGGAGCTATTAGTCTAACCACCATGTTCCGTGCTGCCTTCCCCACCGCCAGCGAGCTCGAAGAGCGGAAAGAGACTCAGTGGGCCAAGGAAAACCATGATCTTGCCGGCAACAACGGTTCCGGAAAGGACCCCCACATTGTTCGTCTCGCCGGAACATGGATCAGCCCCTCGGTCGCTCTTCTCCCCGAGTTCGCAGAACGTTATCACCTCCGCGAGATCATGCTACATGTCGCCAAATCAGCCCCAGATCCCGCAGTCACTTATCGCCGGTCCTCGACTAAGCCGACGCCTAAAGGTGTCCCTCCATCGTCTCCGGTTGCCAGCCCAGCAAAAACGTTACTTACTCCCGCTCCTTCAATTACTTTGCCGAATCCTAAAAGGCGCAGGGAGTCGTCCCCGGCTCCCGCACCAGCACCTCCACCGCAGTCCAGTTTACCGCCACCTCGCCGGTCCGCTCGGACGAAGAGCCCGGCGCCGCCTCCGCTTGCAATGGCCGTCAGGTCACCCAAAGCCGCAAGAACAGCCAGAGCCGTTCGAGTGGCTGAGGTCACGACACCTGCGGGATCAGATGAGACAATTGTGGAGGAAGAAGCGGAGATGATCGAAATGGCGAAGCCCAGCATGACACAGGACATTGCAGAGCAGATGGAGTTGATTGAGAGACTGAAAGCTGAACGAGAACCTGCGAAGATGATGACGGATGAGGCTCCGGCCCCAGCTCCTTCGAAGAGAGCAAGGGAGGACGAAGAGGAAATGAGGCAAGAGTTGCGGTTCGAATTTAAGGAGCCGGAGATCGAAGAACGACAGATTGCTACCAACAAGCGAGTATCGAGGTTCAAACTAGAACCCAGACAGAAATCGTTTGCATGGGGCGTCGCTGCATTCGCGATTGGGATGGGCGCTGTGTAAGTTTACGTTGTCTCGCGGTCCATACTGCGCACTCATACTCTTCTAGATCATTCCTGCCAAATTTCTTCTAACTAATGTGAAACGCTTGTCAGTCTGTTCTATACTCTTTTCTTAACTTTCCTGTCCACCGCACGTGGTATCATTTATGTGCCATATCTGTACATTTATCCGCTCAAAGCGACACCCACCATCTTTATTCTTTTTTTCTGCATTTCTACCGTCTTTATGACTGAGCTTTGCACACCAGTAGTTCTCGATATGTGTCTGTCCTCTACGTCTATTGACCTCGAGTCTGGTAGATTTATAGCTTGAATGCGTACTTCTCTAGATTCCAACACGAATAAAACTACAGCATTGGACCGGCACTTGTGCCAGCAATTTTCATGCGTCTCGTGTTACACAACACTTCAATTTTTTTTTCAATCAGACACTTGAAATGGCTTCCTAGGACCAACCACTTGCGCCAGTGCCAAAAAGAGTATCCGTTGGTTATCCGAGTCATTCCGTAAATCAGCTGATACTTCAATCCCCGTCTCCACTTCCACACCACCATCATCAGAATCCATGCCCTCATTGTTGTCGCTATTCCCATCCACTGGGCAAAAGGTGACTCCAACTTTCCCGGCTTCGGTTGATTCCATCGGGTTCGGCGCCCCTCTGCCTTTCCCAAGTCCCTGTCTGCCAAGCTTCCGGTTGAGTCCTTGAAAGCTTGTCTTCGAACTCAATTTCTTTCGAGCCACGCTGCTTCCGCCTATTTCCGTGGCCCCATTGCTTCTGTTTGCTCGTCCTGTTGCTTATGCCATTATTCACGCACCAATTCTCCTTTTACAACCATCTTATCATGTTCAACTACTTGGCTGTGGAACTCGTCACTGGCGAGTAACTTCAGCCGCCTACTCATCGTGTCCCTGCTGATGGTGATGGTGGCACACCTGACTTTCTTTTGCCATGTTCCTTCAACTTTGTGACAAATTGAACGCAAATTCCTCCTCTCCTGAGGTTTTTGCTGCTCTTCCTGGTATATCTTGACTGCGTTGGTGAGTGCCTCCTCTTGGTGCCCCGATAGGATTTGGTCCTTCTTAGTCTCTGATATTGCACAGCCTGTCATTTTCTCTTTTCGAGCGCGAGCTCGACTAACTTTCGATTGATTCTGTTATGGGCACTACTCCACATTGTCAGGGCAGCCTAGCCATACTTGGGTAACTCTTTGTTGATTACAGATTAGACAGTAGCACTAAGACCACGAAATACATTGTTCTCCGGCATGTCTCTGGCAGGATGAAAGCCCACTCAATGAAAGGATTTAAGTCATGGAACTGTTGCAAGAGGTTACTGTCACTGCTTGCATGAGTTTCAAGCACACAAAAATTATTCAAAAAGCGAGTGGTATTTGGAATCAGACAATATATAGTACAACAGCCATCTCTGTATACATAGCTATGTGTCCAACCCGCTAGTTTGAGATGTTGTAGAGGCTGCACATAGCAAGATTCGAGCATTAGAATGAGTTAGCGCAAGTGCCTGTCCAATACTGTACATGGGCTGTGGGTTAACGTTCGCGTCACGGTGCTTCTGTAGGACTTTGCTGGTGGTGAGGATGTTGAAGAACCTGTCATGGGCGGCAAACCATCATCCCTTCTTCGTACAAACCTACGATATAGAGTATCCCGGTCTCCGAATCCCGCAAGCTCGTCGAGGACGAGCTGAACACAGACCCACTGCTCTGGAACACTGTTTCCACCTCATGGCTCAGTGCGGCGGGGGCAAGTTCAGAGGCCGACAATGGAGCACGTGAATCATACGTTCTGCGCTCGAAGTCGCTCGCAGGCGCGAAATGGCTGGTCTTCGCGAGTGGGGAAACAGACACGGCCCAACTGGGCGCCGTAGCGCCAGTCTTGTTCGCTGCTACAGCAATCAGCGAGGGGAAGTGCGGGTGTCCCGTGGCGATGAGGGCGCCAGTATCGTCGTACACGATGTTGTCGACGAAGAACGGGACGGGTACGGCGAATGTGGGGCGGAGCGCATTCGTCGTCGCGTTGCGATCGTAGAAGTAGACCGCGCCGCGCGTGGTGGACGCGAGCGCGACCTGGGACCCGTCGGGCGATACGGAGACGCCATTGGCGAACGGAATGCCTAGGGCAGCGAACGCATGATGCAGCGTGCCGTCTTCGTCGAGCGAGACATGCGCGAGCCAACCGAAGGGGAGGGCCGCTAGGGTCTCGAACACCGGGAGGACGTGCCCGAGGACGTGCGGCAGCCGGCGTGTCATGAAGTGGTCGTTGCTGACATAGAAGGATGTCGGGGATGTCAGCGCGAGGGCGTTGGGGGCGACGAAGTAGGGCGAGGTGAGCGTGCGGATGTACGTCGCTTGATCTGGGCGCGCCGGATCCACGGTGAATTGTTCGATGGTTGTACGTGCGCGGGCGTGGTTGACGATAAACAAGTTGGAAGGGGCGCCGTCCTTGGAGGGGTAGATTTCCATGCCGAGTGGATGAAAGTCGTGTCCATCGGGATAATTATGGAGTGTGACGCGATGCGACGAGCCGTCAGCGGTAGAGTATAACCATAGGTATCCTCGAGGCTCTGGGTCCCTCAAAGGCCCCATGACCGTGTTCCACGCTTTGCGATTGGGATCACATCCGAGGAGGACGTAGCGATTGCTGAGTCCGCCCTCCACATCGTGGTGGTCCCAGAATGTAATATCCTCACAAAAATTGATGGTGTGTGCTATTTCGTCCTTGATGACGGAGCAGTGTTCCTTCCAGTTTCCGCCTACATAGTATGCATCGGGAAGTGCAGGGACGTTCAGAACGTTATGCTTTGCAACTCGGCCACTGCGGTAGACGAAGGTTGCCTGCTCGGTGCTCACGGTCAGTCTCTTGAATTGACACTGTCAGGTTGACGGAAACGTACCAAGAGCAGTGTCAAGCTCGTTGCGACCTTGAAGAGGACCATGGTGAAAACGGATGCGTGCGCTTCTCGGTGTTCGTTGTTCTGCCTAGTAGAACCTATGCAGTCGAGGCAAGATCTCACCCTTTCCAGTGGCAGTGGGATGAGAGCGACCACAGATGAGTCAACGTGTTCGATATCCAACTTAACGTTGCATCTGTCCCCATTTGCTATATTGATTAGAGCATCCGGAGTCCAAGTTATCTTCCGTCGGCACAACCCAATGTCATTCGATGCGATTCCACTTTTTTAACAGTCTCCAACCGAGGTTCATCATGCGCATTGCGCACTGAGGCTGCTGGGGTCGGTAGGGCCAAAAGGTCAAGTTGATTTCTCGGAAAACATCAGGTTCATGGCAAGCAAAAATATAAAAGATTTTCCTGTTTCGGAACCGACAGTCGCGGGGCCTGACTACCGGACACAAACGCTTTCCGCGTTGATCGTGACCCTTGCAATTGCTTTTCCTTTACCGCCATCGTCAAGGTCATCGGTTTAAGTGGGAGTGTCCATCCCGAGGCTTGATTCCTGATTCCTGCACCTGGCATCAATCAGTGCTCTAAGGTTACCCGTCACAGCATCTACATATGTTATTCCGCAGCATACTAACCGTGGGGGGCGCAACCCTTCATCCATATTTGGCCTAGAAAGCTCAAGTACTGCTGTGCGGTGCTGGACCTTCCCAACTCTGAGATCGGAGCCTCCACAGACTTCCACACTCACACCCAAGCGGATATAAGATGCAAACGGAGTACTACTGCCTGTTCTAACAGCACCCATCCTGAGATTTTTCACTGTAACTGTAATCCCTCCTCCAACTGTACACCTGCTAGTCATTAGATTTGTGATCGAGGTACGTGCCACCACTGGCATTGCCAGTTGTCGAATGTTCATCGGGACCGGTGCTGATGATGGTCGTGCAGAATCATGTGTAATTCGGTAGTCCCAATCCGTACTTGCTCCAAATGCCACAAAAGAGAACCTCTCTTCCAACATGGCAGTGCCCGCGACAATGAGAAAGCGGGGAGCGATGGGGTCAGTATCCCATCACATCCGGCCACCTGCTGACGCCGACAACGTTCTCCAGTCGTTGGTGTACATGGATCCGGCCCAAGACTGCTATTCGCGCTGGTGTGTCTTCAGCAGCGAACACCCCAAATCATGCAGCCACTGTTGGTTAACATGCAGACATTTGTAAGCTCGATACAGCTATTAACATGTCTGAAACTTGGCAGATACTTATAACCTTCACTGATGATACAGGCGCGGGAAGCCCAGAGAAATCCAAGGCGGGTCTCC
Source organism: Melanogaster broomeanus (assembly GCA_014904935.1). Classification (NCBI taxonomy): domain Eukaryota; kingdom Fungi; phylum Basidiomycota; class Agaricomycetes; order Boletales; family Melanogastraceae; genus Melanogaster; species Melanogaster broomeanus. The sequence continues at coordinate 17,251 of MU123753.1, read as the reverse complement.
GTCGTACATTTGCCATGGCTGCGCACCTCGCGCGAGACGTCAACAGACGTGGAAGCCACCACGATCTGCTCATCCAAATGGGCGACGGGCGGTGACCGGTGAACATCATGCGTTCGTGAGCGTAGCAAGGTTTCTGCCTGCGCTCGCACGATAACGATTTTCGACACCTCATTTTTACATCAATTACCATTACCATTTACCTATAAGCGCCCAGATCCCACCAGTTCTCAGGCTTTTCGTATAACTCTACCTTGCTAGTAAAATAATGCCATGAATCAAGAGAGTCAACCAGTACAAAGTGTTTCATTACAACGGTACATGTCATGGGTGCCAGTGCGGATGCGTGAACGCAGTCCGCAGCCCGCCATGCCTGAGGTGTGCCACCTGAAAGCCAAGTCCAGCAAGCCATGATACAGCCGACGGTTGTGGATATCGAGTGCATTTGTCACACTGCAAGGAGGTTGAGCCTCCTTTGAGGCTTCGAGCTCTTCTGTGCCTGCCAGTCGACACGTTACTTATACTTAGCCATTGTCTTGCATCGGATTTGATGAGCTAAACTTCCGCTGGATAACGAGACGAGGATCTGCACGGTTTGTGGTAGCCTAGGGTCTGAGGACAATGTTATCGTTGTGAAGCACGTTGCAGATCATCATCATCAAGAGTGCGTATAAGCATTCGCTTGATCTTCCTTAATCCATTGACGAATACAGGGTACTCCCAGCACAAGCTGGTCGCAGTTCGAAGCCCTATCCCAAATCCGTCGGTGATTTGCTACTAAATCCGGGCGAGTAGCCAGCTTGCAGGAGGCGACGTCATTAGAATCACTCGCCCTACTGTTCAGATGTTGCTTCAGATGGTGCGCGCTTGTTATGATCCGGATGCAGGATCTTCAAAAGATAGTCTAGCTCCGCTCGATGGATTTGCTTGCTGCCCATCAGCAACCACAGGACACGGGGTAGCAGAAAGGAAGGAGGGTATCCTGTGGGTCGCATCCTCGTTATAGCAAGCGAGGACGACGACCCCCATCGGGACCTTGAATTAGTCAATGCTCGAGGGCGCATACACAGGAGTAGTGTACATGGGAGTCATAGACGATGATTAATATCCCACACAGCAGAATTCACAGTTATACCTGAGATCCACATACGACACTGTGGCGGAATGTTGCGACAACGGTGCGCGATGACTCGGAGTCGTGCGTGCCCCCCGTGATGTTGTATTAAGATGGGTGGACTAGCGATCCTTCTTCGAGTCCGAAAGCTTCTTTTCTTCAATTTCCTTCAAGGACTGCCTGTCTTCCATGACAGACATGATGATATAAGCGACAAGAACCAAGTTTGCTGCGCAGAGGGCAGTAATGGCGGCATAATTAGAATTGCCAGCAGAACGTGCTTAGTTTTTCGAGAGGGATACAGTGGAACGTCATATATCATACCTGACCAAATGTGCTTGAGTGAAAAAAAGTAGGATGAGAGTGGCAGAATTGCGAGCGTGGCCGCAAAGAACAATAGCTTGATGATCGATGAGGGCTCCTCTGAGACCAAAACAGAGGCATATTCGTACTTGACTGAGACGAGCTTGGGACAAAAACTCGCACCTCGGGCGGCCTGGGCCGTTGCATTAGCGGTTGCAGATTGACTACTCATACTGCAGTAGTTCAGAGAATTAGAGTCACAGTACAAGTCGTAAATAGTTCATCAATATCAATAGCCACCTTCAGAATGTGGCAGTGCGGTGGTTGTGCTATATCCACGAGGGCTTTGTGGCAACTATGTGGTACATAATTATAAGTAACCATGTCACTCTGACTGGCCACCGTGAAGCTAATTCTGTGCAGCAGGACTGAACTAGATCGACAACGCTATCTGAATCCTCAGTGGGTTCAACTGGTTCTGCTATTCCATTGGTCGTGAGTGCGAACAATCTGAGTGAAACTGAACTTTGACCAACGACATTGAGACTGGGTAGAACGTGCTACACTGGCGTCCCATGCTTTGTCTCCCTCTAAGGCGGGTTCCCAGGTTGTCCCCATTCTAGAAACGCCATTTCTTCGGGAAGGGTGGATTCTGCGAGCTTCCCATAACTGCGCCGGGGCCCGAAGAAAAAGGACACGAACGGCCATATATAAACCCCGCCAGCTAGTTGCAGTGGCATTGGCTATCTCCTCACGTCGCAGCCGTCATGACCAGTGTTCCGTCGGCTACAGTGTGGGGCTCACCTACTGCCACCAAGCACGCACTTCTCCTTCATGGACTGACTTCATCTTCACATACATGGCACAAGGTCGCCCCGCTCTTGGTTGCCCAAGGTATGCATTCAGTAGAAGCGCAAAATTCAGCCAGAGTGGCTCAATACTTCCAGGTTACTTCGTCACTGCGCCCAATCTCCTCGGTCATGGATCCAGGAGGTCCACAGACTACCCAATAAGTTCCATAGTGGAAGATCTTCATCCATACTTCTCACAAAGGAATTACGACTTGATCATCGGTCATTCACTGGGAGCTCTGACAATCATGTCTCTCTTCCCATACTTGTCCCAGCCGCACCCTACAGCAATCGTCCTTGTGGATCCTCCTTTGCAAGTAGAGCCAGAGGCCATGGCAGTGTACTACGACCCCATGTTTTCTGATTCCTGCATCAATATTAAAAGCGCGGAGGTATATTTGACTGAAAATTCGTTGTGGACACCAGACGATGGTGTCTTCAGGGAGCTTGGCACCCGTTTGTGTGCGGTTGAGGCCATTCACGACATTTTGAAGGTAGGTGCCTGCGTTTTTACTTCTGGTCTGCTTCGTCATCTTATTCCGTGCTACAGCACCAACCCTGGAACTTCATACCTATGTTCAACACGGTATCACCAAAGTGGAAGGTCACAGTCTTAATCGCAGATCCTGCGCTCTACCAGTGTTGCTTCGTCGACGACATCAAACCCTTCCCTCACGTTCGACCCGTCTCAGTGTCAGGAGCTGGACATTGGATTCAGTACGAGTTCCCTGAGGTCGTGGCAGAGGAGGCATTGAAGACAGTCGCCGAATTGGAGTAATTGTATTGGGCAGGTTGTCTGCGGTATTTGGCAGTGATTTTCGAACAGCCTCGTGTAAGGCTTATGTGCTATTCCTTCTGCAGAATGAGACATGCGCAGCATGCCTGCCAGTGTAGCCAAGCTATAAGATGGTCTAATAAATACTTTCCGCAGTTCTCCGGCTTGGTCGACCTGAAGTTTCCTTTTTCTTCATGCGAATTCGTTTCTTGACGGGTCAACATCAACCACCACAAGCAGTACGTCACTAGTTCTCTTACCTCGCGGCGTATCTGGCACCTCCAAAGGGCCTATCGCCTTCAGGGGTATTGTGGCGATCAGACGGGGAGATGTCTTGATGGCAAATGATTACGACCTGGCTGGTCTTGTTCTCCAGATCATGGACTCAGATGCCGTTAGCTCCCAGTCGATACAAAACTCGTGGCCAAAGCAGGGCTTCATTGAAAGCGGCATCCGCCGTGGGTCTGATGACCGTGCAGGACCGCAGCAAGGCTGTTGTCGGTCGCATAGTCATGCACTCAGGCTCGTGCTGCACATAGTATGGCGGAGATGGCGTTGTTCCAAATCTGTGGCCGCAGTGGGGGTCCCGACGGCCATTCATACGTCACGGTGGAATTACAAACTGAAAGAGCGCGGAAGGATACTGAAGATGGGACAAAAAGCTGAGCACTGACAAAAAGATTGGGGCACTGACATAAGGATAGCCAGCGGCTGTGAAAAGCGCGAGGAACTGATATCTGATTGTCATTAACGCGCGTACCGTTATGTGACTTTATGTTCCAAGGCACGTGCGCGCGATACATGATTCTGTTCGTGAATCACACTGCCAGTGTATTCAATAGAGTGCATGCAGAGGAGTCGGGATGGTTTCTCGAGCTCGTTTCAAATACGGGAGCCCCATGGTCAACATCGACTTTGCGCGCTTGATTGTAAATGCAGATGACGGTGCGCCAGGTCACTCACTGTCATGCTTCCGAAGACCACGCCCATCACGCCATCTCCGAGTCCGATATCAAATCTATTCCAGATGTAGGTTGCCAGTGGCGCGGTGAACTAGGGATGCTCTCAGATTTAAGCGAAGACTCAGAGGTAGGCTGGTAGACCAAACGAGTCCGTACGACTGGACTCACGTTCGGGCGCCGATGGGACAGATCTCTTCGTGACAAGAATGAGAGCGGGTGTTAGTAGGGGGGCCATCAAGTTCGCGTTCGCTGGAGACCCCCTCAATGCAAAGGCTTCAACTTGAAGTTGTCATTGTCGGCTTGAATGCCAACGCTCACATGGTGCGCCGTTGCAGTGAGGCTGTTATTTTTCCCATGGTTCGTCATACCAACCAGGGGTTGAGCATTATGCTATCTCAGACAAGCATCCAGCTTCGGCAGCCCGAGTACTTGTCACTATCGAACTCGCACGAAACATACAATTCAACACGTCATCGTACTACAAAGGGCTCCGTTGATTAGAGGGCCTGTGCATCTAAAACTGCCGGCGGGAATGGTGGGACCAGAGGGGGGCCTCAGGGTCCGCTCACTGGGGCATCTGCAAGGTCGGAGACGCGGTATGGGGCACAGGTGCCCCAGTAGTCACTAGCTCAGTATTGTCCTGCATAGGGTAGCATACCCCAATGGGACATAAATTGATCAAAAAAAAAAAAAAAAAGACAAGCATCCAGCTGTTGAGAAGCGAGGAGGGTTCCCTGTAGTGCTTCTCGACGAACACAGGACGCAGCTCACCACGTTCCTTCAAGTTGCCAAGTATCGCGCAATATTTGTCGTGCACCTATCTTCGACGAGGACCGTCGCACCGTGCCCGCATTCCCAAGTGGATAGCGCTTCCCCAAAACGAAATACTAATGCACACCAGCCATCATTGCCTAACGAGCACAATGTAGATAACCTACAAGTACTACGCTCAGAGGAAATCACATGCTCACATGCTCACCTCCATCGTTTCCCGCAACCTCTCCTCCTCCATCCTCGGTATGAACTCCACCTCAAGCGATGCGGAACATGAAAAGATTGTCTCCGTGAGCGAATCCACATCGATCGGGGCGTCTGCGCGCTCCGCGATGTGGAAAGACCAGAGGAGCAACGCAACGTTGATGTAGATAGACCGATTAGCGACGTGGAGTCCCGGGCATACTCTGTCCAATTCGAAGCGAGTGAGGGTGTCAGGAGTATGTTGTACACCACAGAAGCGTGATGAATTTTTGGAAAAGAAAAGAAAAATTGAGGAGAGGGGGGCTCATGTAAAGTAGACGATGATGCCTTCAAGAGTACAGATAATACACACAACAGGTAACGTACGTACCTCCGGCCGAAACCATACGTGTAGAACCGCAGGTCGGTGCGCAGCTGGCCGTTTGTGTCTAGCCACCGCTGAGGGTCGAATTTATCGGGATTGGGGAAAGCGACTGGGTCCCTCGAGATTGCCCTGCATGTGTGGAGGGTTAGTTCCAAGGTGAAAAAATAAGAAAGGGATGTGCATCGAGTGAAGCTGCCTACCAGTGACATCCGAGCACCGTCGCACCGGCAGGAATAATTTGGCCCCTCTATGTGACATGTTCGTCACCTGAGACCAACCCGCAGGTGACAAAAAGGACATACCCAGACGATGTCTTTGGTTGCACGGTGCAAGAAACCTAGAGAACCGGTCAATGGGTCTTAACACCCTGAAGACAGACGGAGATATGATTACCAATTGGCATGACGGGCCTCCAACGCAGTGACTCTGAGATGAAAGCGTGGAGTTGTGGAAGTTCATTCGAGTCCATGAAGGTTGGCGCTAAGGGTGGCGTCAGATCAAATGTAGACACACAGCACCGCATGGGCTCGCCTCGGCCTGTTCCAACGACCGTGTCAAGCTCTTCTTGAACACAGGCTTGGGCTGCTGGATGACGAGCTGCTGCCATGATCACAGTCGTTATAGCGATGGAGGTCTACGTCAGGGAAGACATCAATCCGCAGTTAGATGTGAGTGCGAATGAGGTAGAGCATACCGTATCGGATCCAGCACTGAATTGGGTTCCAGCCAGATAAGCCATTTCGTCGTAAGACAAGCAATGGTCACTGGTATTTTCAAGGAGCTTCTTGCTGAACGAAGGACTCGCTTCGTTCTTCGACTGCCACAGGAGTGTCCTCAACGAACGACGGACTTACCCTGTATATTGGCGAGTCGAGCTACACTCACCACTGCATCCTTCACGCGGGCCAACTGATCTCTGTAAAGCGACAACTCGAATTCGTGGTATTTCCTGAGGACTCTTCCGTACCCGGGGACATATTTCAAAATGGGAAATATGTCTACGAGGTACGCACCAGGGCGAGACGCGGTTCGCAAATTTTTGATATTTTGCTGGATGCGAACGACCTCTGCATCGTCAGTGGATGTCGGGTCGACTTCCCATATATCACACGCAGAATTACAGCAGCGGAGAATCTGGAGGTGCCCCATATCAGCCCCTAATCTCCAGAAGACGGATTTCACGCGGTGAAACAGACAAGCTCACCGCCGGACATGCTCAATGTGGTGCTTAGGGTCTCTCATAATGTCAAGTACGACGTCCATCGCATGCTCGCACTGTAAACCTTCGTACGCCTCTGCAGCTCTTGGTTGCAGATGCGTGTGTACGGCCTTCCTGAAACGACGGAATCGTTCACCACTGGCCATCGTCAGGATGCGCATATTGTTTGAGACCATCTCTCCGAGAGCAACAGAACGAGGCCGATCAGCGAGGGCTCCGCCTTCTTTTTCCATTATCTCAGTAGCCGCCTGGTGACACGCACAAGTGTCCGCTTGAAATCAGCGACAGGAAGTCTAACTCCGGAAAGCACAGGAAGCACGTACGTCCAGACGCCCGATGACTATGACCACACGGCTGCCTTCTCGCAGAGATATGACAGGACCATATCTCGCCACCCAGTCCTCGAGGGTTTGAGCGATACTGCGCAACCACGTGTATAAGTCGATCGAACAGAAGCGTTTTCACTGGTACTTACTTCGAACGAGGGAATGCAGTCTCCCAGAACCAGCATGCTGGCGGGCCAGGAGGAAGAGGGATGCCGTTCTTAGTAGCAGGAGCGGCCTGGTACCGGTTGTACAGGAAAGTAACGACGGAAGCTGCTGCGACAATTCCCGTGGCAGTCAGGCGTCTGTCCAACGACATCACGGATGTTGGGGGGAAAATGTACAATTCGATCTATGGTTGCGGCTATAAGTAGAAGGGTGAGGGTGGGCTCGGATCATTCGGGACTCACTGAGCCAGTGATATTCCTCAATCAGAAGTTCGCATTCGGCAGATTAGTAAAAGAACGAGAAGCTGCTATCAATTGCTAGCTGTATCAGGGTCCAAATGTACTTTTATTTTGGCGCCGCAACGCGCAGATAATTTAAGGCAAGTATAGCTGAAGGATCCAGGAGAAAACTCGATGAAAACCACACCGAGGTTTTGCACGGTGTGGCGGGATATTCTGTTGGAATAAATATTCAAATGTAGTATGACAGTGTTGGTCAAATTGTCCTGTTATGTGTCCCATCACGCTGTCACTTCTCTCGTCGAAAAGACGCTCCCCCGTCACGCTCCCACGCCCCGGTGGCGCATTGCACCCGTGTGCACCCGTGTGCACCCGTGTGACGCGCACCGTCTCCGTGGCGGTGCCCGTCCCGTCTTCCATCTTAGTCAGGATTCCTTTTTCGTACGCACGCACCACTGCACGCTGTTTTTGGTGGCTCCACTTCTGTGAACTGCCTCGCGCGCTGTTTATCTCTCTCACGTCGTCGTCGTCGTGTCGTGTCGTGTCGTGTCGTCTTCGTGCTTCTAGCTTGCTGACCCCATCCCTCTCTCTCACTGGCCCACAGTCCCCCCTTCACCACCAAGTGCCCACTGCAGATGACGCATCCCCCCTCGTCCCGCTTTCTGGCTCCAAGGACCCGGACACGGCCACGTTCGCAGCTGCAGCTGCTGCGATAGCTTCCCCACTGTCAGCCACCAACGTAACCCTAACCGAGAGTGGCGACAACAACAGTACCTCGCTTCTCCTCCAGCTCGCCATCCTCTGCTCTGTTGTCACCATCGTCATCCTGCTCGGTTGCTACCCGCTTTACAAGAAACACCTCCCCGACTACTCCTCCTTCGTTCTCAGAATCTGTGCACGGCTGTGCCCTCCCCGTCGTGGCCTCTTCTCGCAGTATCAGCAGCAGGAACCAGAACCACAAGCTGTTTTTTCTCAACAAGACGCTGTTTCTCGTCCCATCACGAAACGGGACTCGTTCTTCTGTGTCGACTCATCTGCCATCGAACTTCAATCCGTCATTGAAGCTGGCTCTGTTGCAGCCGGAGTAGTAGAGCAAATGTCCACCGAATTCCCAACCATGTCGGCTTCACTCAGCACCTCGATGTCCTGTGCGAGCACTGAGGACAGTGCACTGGGGCAAGTCGAGGCCTCCAGAGACCGAGGCTTCTCACCGCCGTCCACTCAAGAAGGCGCACTCCCGTTCCCAATGCGTTTTGACTGCAGTGGGGAGCCCAAGGTCGACTTTGTGTCCATGTAGGTCTGCTGTGAACCACATCCCATGCGAGAGGCTGAACACGTGTCCATTGTCCCACTCCCTCCCTCCTCCCCCAGTGACAGCATGACCGTCAAAGAGCTCAAATCCCTGTGCCGCAAGTTTGGCCTCCGCTTGACGGGCACGAAGGCTGTCCTTCTCGAGCAACTACGCACGTTCAGTGAGGACCATGACGCCTGGGAACGGTACGTACAATCCTCGTTCTCAGCTGAGGACTGATGTGGTTGGATACTGAGCTGTGTCCCACAGCCTTCTTCCTGGCGCAAGAAGGTCTCACAAGGGCCCTCGGACCCGACACCATCTAGACCACGCGAAGGTGAAGAAAACCTACACCAAGCTGGTCCATGCAGCGTCGTGCCCTTCTACTGGGTGAAGGTGGGACGTCTGCTGTGGTTGCACCCCCTGCCACAGAGCGGTCGAAGGATAACCGAACCCAGGCCTGAAAAAGCAGCCATCCTCCCTTGGGTACGTTGTCGAGTTACTGAGAGTCGCTGGGGATGCCATTCTGATGCCGCTTTCCTCCAGGTGCACAGCGTCCTCACACGCTATCCTTACGAGCCTCCATCAGTTGATGGAGCAGAACGCTTCCCAATGCAACCCACTGCTGCAAGTGACCCCATCCGTCATCCTCCCTCCACAGTCCACCTCCCAGCTCTCATCCCAACCCCGAGCGCAGTCGCCTCATCAGTCCAACCCCTCGTCGACAGGCACGTCATCAGTTCTCGTGGACGATGACCCATCGTCCTTGATCCGCACACTCCGGCTTGGCGATGGGACCGTCCTCACCTTCACAATGGCCGACGTGGCAGATCCGTCGGCCGTATCATTCAGCCGCGACATTGCGAGGCTGAATGCAATGTGGGACGACAGCTCTCCCTCCTGGATGGGGGATTCTGTCCTTTCCATCAAGGGACACCCAATCGCGCTCAAGTACTGGCCCGAGGTGTACCGTTATGCACACAACCGACAGTGGCAAGGGACAAAACACAAGTGGGGATGCTGGAAGGTGAGTGTGCATGTGTGTGAGTCCATTGTTCCGTGTTCACACTGACCTTGGCTACTGTTCACAGGACGTCGTTCAGTGCTACCGTCAAGGTTCTCCCGAGGAATTTTGGGGCGAGTTCAGTGAAGATGGGAAGCGGATGTCGTATACTCGTATTGTTGCCCGCCTTCGTGAGACCCGCATGAACGAAGCCAGAGAGGTAGTGCAGAAAGCAGGGGAAGATCTTGGAGAGTCGTTCGACAAGCACTGCACCTATAGGAAGGGTGGTGACGTGCATGTCCTTGAACGGCCTTCGGCTATTGTGAAGTGGTTGCAAGCACTGGGCGAGACAGGAAGCCGGAATGGAGGTTGCTGGAGTTAGATAGATTCGTATTGTTTCGTTGTTGAGTACACATGTCTGTAATCAAAAGTACAAGGCTGCTCATAGCACTCAGTCTGAGTCTGTGAGCTCAATGATGTCTGACACTTCATCACTGCCAGAGTCTGTGAGCTCAATGACCTCTTTTGCCTTCATCTCACTGATTCTGCTAGTATCCATTGAGTGACTGCAGTCTGAGTCCAAGTCTGAGTCAGTGAGCTCGATGACTTCATTCTCCAGGCCACCAGTAGGTGTTTGCTGAGTGAAATTCAAGTACATAGTCAACTTGAAGCCCGGGCCATCATGTGTTTTCACAGAAAGAGAACTCACCAGGCCATGAGAGTGACTGGTCCCTACATTACCAGTATCCATCTCTGCCATTCTTGTTGTTTCCTGCTGTCCTTGACCCATGGCAGCTTGAACAAGCAATTCTGGGAGGGCAAACCTGACCACTGGCTCTGGCACCCACACACGACAAGTGCCTGGTGGATGGGGATTAGGTGCAGAGTCTGCAAATAACCCAGCCTGTGGGACACCATCTGGCATGCTCAACATGCAGGCAACACCTCGTTTGGCAGGGAGTGCAAATGGGGTCGTGTCGATCTCCAGTCTGTACTGTTGTAAGGAATGTGCTGGTGAAGGGGCACCTCATTGGGAGTGAACATGATGTACTGAGCCTGACCCAAATTTGTTTGCCAAAGATGAGGGGCCTGGATTGTCTATTCTGCCCATCTGTACCAGGTAAGAGGGAGAGGTCAGCTGGTTTGAGCAGGTTGCATGGATGATGAGGGACAGCTCCTAGCACTCACCTCACATAGGGCACGAATACACATGCCCTCCCATACCAGACGCTGCAGCTTTCCCAGAGTGCCAGATGACTCAATAGCATGGACTGGAACAGGAGGTCCACCTCTTGACCAGCCAAAATGGAATTCACACAGAAAAGCCAGCTGCTCCAGATCAGCGCTCATGGGACAGGACAGTGGCAAGGGGATGTGAGCACTGGCATGGCCAACATCAGTGGTTGCAGGCTTGACATATGCAAGCACAATGGCAGGGGAAGGGAAGTTCTCTGGGAAATTTTCAGACAGCATCCGATACCTTTTGTTCTCCTGCCCCATCTCAGCCAGAAGGTCTCGGACATGCTTGACCCAGCAGCCGATGAACTTGGTGAGGTCTTCCTTGTTCATGGTTTCAGCTGCATGTAGCAGCTCATCTCCAACACCTTGTTGAGCAAGAGAACGTGTTGTCTTCCATCCACAATGTGGCAGGCCCTTCTATAGCTCTAAATTAAGTCATGACCACCATACTAGTGAGTGGGAGCACTCACATCATAGTCACCACCACAGAACAGGGCCATCAGCAATAGTCCACCCTTTGTCAGTGTGACCCTTGAGTCCAGCAATATGTCGGTGGCTGAATACACAACAATGCCCTCCTTGTTATTGTGATCACTGTCCAATGGACAAAGACACATGAGTTTAGGCTACTTCAGGCAGCACAACTAAACACAGGCTTGCCTTCGGAATACAGTCTGTGCACCAAACACCAGAGCATCACTATCCTCTGTCCAGACAGCATCAATGAGCCCCTGACAGTTGAATGCAGCCAGCTCTGCTTCTGCTTCTCCAGCAGCCTAAAAGATCAAGTGTTGGTGGAGAAGGCTCAGCATAGGTCCATGCATTGGAACTCACCACATGTGTCTCAAATCCAAATGCACTTGCAAAACGCTTGAAGGGCTCTGTCAGCCATGGGGGTGTGCTGACGACTTTCTTGCCACGCTTTAATGGTAGCTTCTCTGGACCATCAAACACCAGTAGGATATTGGCTGGTGTACAACACAAGTGTGCTAACTTGTATAGGAGTGTCCTTAGCTCAGGATTTGGGCCACACTGGGCATGCCCATGTCGGAAGGAGTGTTGGCATTGAGCCATCCAGAGGCTTTACATGCTCCAAATTAGCTCCTTTAAGCAGAAGGACCTAGTGAACACACCTGGCATCAATACCTATTCGGAATGGATGCTCAGAACATCTGCTACCATCAGGGTTAAATAAATGGGTGACTGTCAACTCTAGGAGTGAGCATGTTTTTGCAACAGGAGCAACTGCCTAGTGTAGAGCATTGTTAGGTAGGAGACTGTCAATTTTCTACCCTTGCACTTACCTCCCAAAGGTTTGTAATGCCCATTGTCAAATATTGATGAAGATGTAACTTAAAGTGATGGTAGAGGCACTAAGGAAGGTAAGAACTCCTGCTGACCCCTATTGTTGCCTACCATGTGGCTGTGCTGGGAGGATGCTGTTAGGTAAACCCACTCAGGCTCTATCTTGATTTTGACTGCATTGTGTGAATTTGTGTCAGTTAGACTTGGGCAAGACAATATTCAACAAAATTTGAAGTGCATATGATACTCATTCACAAATTCATTTGGTTATTCAAAGTCTGCGTCTGATTCACACTGGATTCCCTCACCAGCAGATCCAAGAATCTCATTGACAAAAACTCACATGAAGTCTGCTTCTGGTGGACTAAGTACAAGTATATATGCAAGATGAGGGAAGACTATACTTCTCAATCATTGCAGAGAACATCATGTTTGGCCAACTGGTGCCAATGGAAACTGGCACTTTCGACATCGCTCTTGACATCAACATGCTTAAGGATGCCATTGTTGATCACTGCTTACCAGTTCAAAATATGCTGGCCATGCATGCAGATGGAGGTATGACCCCAGGACAAGTGGCAATGATGCCATACAATACCAACTCTCCAGCATGGTCAGAAACTGCATTCAAGGGCAAGTCTGCTGCTTTCTCGCCACTTGCTGTCCAGGGAGGTGAGGATGCTGCCAGTTTCTCATTCCTTGGATATGGACAAAGTCCGTTGAGAGCTGGTGGCATGTTGCCTGCTGGCTCCAGATACAGCCCAAGCTTACCCCCAAGCTTACCTAACGCTTACTCACCTATGTCACCATATGTTCCTCAATCACCATTTGGTGGTGCCACATCACCATTCAGGACGTTGTAGAGAACTAATATTCTCTATGGCTGGAGACAGCTCTCGATGACTCCTAGGCAAGTCTGTGTGGATTCCCTATCATCCCTGTCACATCCCCATTGTTTCCCTTCTTCACACACTTGTCCTATGCCGTATCCGAGTCCTAGGAACATTGGACCCTGCATTGGGTCTATCGGGTTGTCCATCGTTATCTTGGGAATCATTATCCGTGTCCATTTCGACCTGCTGGTAAGTCCCTGGGTTATTCTTGTGAAGAGAAGTATAGTTTTCCTTGTACCCAGTCCACCAGGAGCGGACCCTATGTTGTTTTGTCTATTTTTACTTGACAGTTTTCTATTTTTACTAAAGTCCTGGGTATGCCCAGACTATAAAGCATTATCCTTATCATTTTTGAATATTACCTTTCATTTCCTGTGCAAGTATCACAAGTAAAGCGAGTCCTAGTCAAGTCTAAAGTCTTCCTGAGTCAAGTTCATGAGTCCTACACGTTTCCAAGTATAAAGTCTATCAACCCGACCACATCGCATCCCGGATATCAGCCCAACAGTCTGGGGATATCTCAGGGAATCTTTCCCTTCTTCTTACACCTAAGCCTACACCTTCTACAAGTCTTCTCGCTCGCAGAACCCCTTTAGAAACGATCATATTGTACCCTTCTTACAAACCCAATCCTTACCTAGGAGATTTCATATCTCACAGGAAGTATCAAATCGAAAATGTCTCCATATACAGCATTGCTATATTATGATTGGGGCAGGGGACCTATATGGCCAGCATACTCTCCCAGGGCTCCTGCACTCAATCTGATGTTGCCTGGGTACTTGCCAGTGAGTCTGAGGTATTTGCCTATGTCACCATCATTCAGTCTTATGTCACCATGCTACTCGCCCACGAGTCCTTCTTTCAGTCCTGCCTCTCACAAATATGAGTTCCATTACTGTGTTGTCTTATACAGTTTACTAAAGTGTCCCCAGACTCACCAAGTATGCTATTCTCAACTTGACTGCCCCTTTATATCCCTGTCATTCTCCATCACCATCCACTACACTGTCTAGGCTATGTGGTCGTTTCATCATCCACTTATTCACATGTCCAGAGCACCTGCCGTCTTCATCTGGATTCTGGATCCATTGTCAAGCTCCCACAGTTCATCGCCTATGCACTTCATCAAACTAAACTCCACCCCTCTGTCAACTTCACAGCATTGGTCCTGCTACAACATCTAAAGGCATGTTTCCAACCACTTGAGCTCCTCAGGTCACAAGTTATTTGTGTCTGCATTCATGCTGGGTTTCCTTACTATATAATTAATATACTTGTGTAAAAGTATGATTTATTTGCCATTTGGAGCATCATATGACCTGACTTGCAGCGACTTTGAAGCTGAAGTGGTGACTTCTCCCAATTTGAACCGGACTGGCCTGCCAATTGAAGTTGCTTACCTGGTTTTAAGGAGCTGAACAGTGTTTGTCAAGTTGTGGCAACACTAACCTGATGCAGGGTCTGATGCTTCTGTGTGTCAAGAACAACATAGGATGAGTGTGTGAAGCAAGGAAAGAATAGGAGCATGGCAGGAATGGTAGGGATATGCCAGGACTTGACAAGGAATCACTGAGAACAGTCTACAGTCCGACTAGAGATTCTCTACAACAATGTGACTTGAGGGATTGAATCTTGTTTGAAATTACCCATGTCTAAGTACAAAAAATGTTGAATGGTACTTGTTATGTGGGTTGTCAGAAGCAACATCACACAGTAACAATCAGTTATTCTTCGAGGTCCGGTTTAGGGACAAGAGGTTCGGACCGACAAATAGAGGTTCTCTCAACAGTGGGAATGACAACTGATGTCACTTAAGACTGAGAGTCAAGTGGGTAACACAAGACAATGTAGAATAGTTTAAAGAGAGTACATGGAGGTGCTACGGTTTATATACGTGGTAGTCTAGATGGATATAAGTGGGGAACAATAGGCGACTATTGTTCAACACGTATGTAACACAATGGGAACCGAAACGATGGCTACGCTATTGTTAGCCAAACAAGGGGAACAATGGAGTTGCAGATCGTTGACTGTAAACCAGTCAGAAAGTCAACAATCTAAAAATACACAAGTAATGGATCTTATCTCTAAAGAGCACTTGGGAGATAAGATAGACACGAAGCAGGCGACAAGAGAAAAATCGTAACAGTACTGCTGCATCAGCAAACAGTTTGTACATTGCACAAAAGCTATTGCTACTAAGCACAAGGACAAGAACGTCCACACTGTGAGCACTTGAGCACTGGCCGACGGTTAGGGTTGAAAAAATCCTCCCGGCGTTCCATATCATCATCACTGATGGAGATGAGATATTTGACAATTGTGAGATTTGTGAATTCTTGACTCCATCCCCCCCACTCACAGATCCTCCTCAAAGGCCATCTTCTTTCGATGTGAAGGTACTGACATCCTCCTCGTCGAAAAGAGTGGGTACCATAGGGAGCAGGATCAATGTTGATGTCCAGGAGATTATTCCGGAACATTTCCAAGAACTGCTCTGAAGACTTTCCACAGGCACATCAGCATTCTGGCTCCAACCACATGATCATACATTACAAGTTCACCCACCATTGGAACATTGGCTTCTGCAACACGGTCACCAGAAGCCATCTTCCGAAAAAGGAAACCAGATGTAATCTGAGATACATCAATCCACTCTGCAATGGCTCTTACAGCACACAAGTGGGCTTCTGCCTGAGGGAGGACCCAAAGGAAGTATGGTTTGATATCTGACATTCATCATGTGTAAATAGTACAGGATTGCAATGAAGTCAGTACAAACCTCCATTCTGATGGGTTTTGCGAAAGGGGAGGGTAAGAATCATGCCATCTTGAAAAAAGGAGATGTCATGCATCTGTATCTTAAGAACTTCGTCAAAGCGAAGGAGGCAAAGGAATGCAATGGTGTATGCGGCTTGGAGAAGTCGCCGAGCCCGACCGCCACCCCAATCAGCCAGTCCAGCAGCCAGATCACTACTACTGACCTGACTCAGAGGTTGACGGGTACCAGGCTGGTATGGACAGATGGTCCAGTTTCCAGGCAGATGGTTATGATGATAAATATTCGATAGTAGTTGCTGTAGTGACCATCACTATCCCGTAATGATAGCAGTAGTATCAAAGCTAGTAGTACTCACAGATGTGATGGCGCGAGCACTGATCGCCACCTCTCCAGCTTGCACCTTAGTAGATAAAAAAAACACCATGGTCAGCAAACTCGGATAGTTACTACTAGGCTACTAGTATCTGACCTTACGACGGCGCAACGAGCACATGTACGAAGACACCTGTACAGAAACCGAGGGGTTTCCCAACATGTTGGAATTTCCGGGCACTTCGGACTGGTGCCAAGGCATATCACCAAGGCCATTCAATCGTCCAAACGCATAAGTCATGGCGGCCCTCATTTTCTGAGCATGTCCGTAAGTGCCTCGTTCGGTGGAGGCTGGTTTGATGGCCCCTTGTAGCGTGATTGAATCACAGCTAGTACAGAGTGTTTCGCAGCAGGTCAGATGAGCTAGAACAGCGAGACCAAAATTTGAAGGCTGGGGGACTCACGCATTCATGATCCAGGCGACGATGAAGGTGGGTGCTTCGAGACGAGGTGTCTTGCAGAAGAAGGACTCCCCGTCTTGCAGCCATCCCATGTCGACGAGAAAGGTCTCGCATTGTTGCATCAAGCTAGTAGTAGTACCCCCAGTCGTAGTATGGCCATAGTAGTAAGGCATCAGTACACTAGTAGTAAGTAAGGCCAATGCCAGTGCCACACTGGCATTGGCAGAGGGAATGGCATTGACGTACCGCTTGTATTCCGCATCCGTGCCCTCTGTCACCCCCTTTGAGGCTTCCAGCAACGTCACTTGGAGCTGAGCAAACTCTGCACCCAGCTCACAGACATCATCCGCTGCCTCAGCAACAGGAAGGGTCTCCTGTTCGGCTGCGACATCGTCCGCGATATCTTGGAGGTCGAGAGAAGATGCTCCACTCGGGGACATAGCATCGCAGAGGCCGGGATAAATGTCGGAAGAGAACACAGTGTTGGAGGAATTGATTGCAGACATTTCGTGCGAGGAACTACGACGGCAGTTGATGCAGTGGACTGTACAACTCAGGGTTCCGAGGGAAGGCTTGGCACTTCAGTCACCACCAAACCGAGGCCTATTAGGCTGTTAGATTCCTGGTTAGCTATTCTCCTAAGAGGCCTCAATTTCATGGGACTTCCCA